>JAJEJO010050620.1:0-18053 GCA_020662805.1 Glaucomys volans | reverse complement strand
CTTAATTCATGGGAATCACTTGTGCATGACCCTTAGTCTTACAATGTGCACTGAATAGTTTTGTCTATGAATCCAAAGTAGACACCACTAACTGGTCCTTGAAATATGCATGTACTTTACATTTTCTATGGTTGGAACTTTGCATGTAATTGTTTTGTTGTATAAAACATTTGCAAGTGTTTGCTATGCAAAGGAAAAAACTTCCTGGATGCTTTCTTCATGCCAATGGTGCATGGGTGCTCCTTTTTTGAGTTTCAGTATATCTTTCTTCTTCCATAGTCCCAAATATTTATCTCAGTATCTCTGAGAAACACCTTTACCTTTTCCTCATCGGGTTGCATTTGACAAATGAATTTGCTATTAACACTTTTTTTAAAGATGTGGTTTCCTGAGTTTTCTGGATTTGGAAATTAGATAGGGTTTGTAGACCTGTATTACAATCATGATTTTATTCTCCTCAATTCCCTTTATGTAGTATAAATACAAATCCTGACATCCATCACGGATTTTCAAGTCTCCAGCTGGCCATGATTTCTCTAGTCCCTTTCACCCTCCCTGCCTCCCTTTCTGTGCTTTGTTCCCTGTTTTCTTCTGTTTCCTGAAGAAATTCATCATTTCTTTCAGCCCTGAACACAGGATATGACTTTTACCTGAAATGTGCTTCTCTCTCCCCCAAACATTTACCCACCCCATACTTCCTCTGGCTCACATCAGTTTAACCTTTCATGGTGTAATTTAAATAAATAGGTGGCACCCTATTGTCATTTAGCTATTCCCGCTGTTCTCTGTGAACAGAACTCCACACTCTGACACTTCTCATTCCTGCATGACCTCTTGTGTGTTCTCCTTTGCTTCCTCATTTTTATCAATTGATGATCCAGTAATATGTGACTGGTGGTGGCAGTGTTGGGTGGATGTCAGTTTTTCCATCTTTGGATTCCCAGGGGCATCAGAGGTCTGGCACAGGGTCAGCACTAAGGGGGAACTAAGAGAATGTTCTAGATGGGTCTTGTTTAAGGAAAAGGTAAGAGCTGTGGACATGAGAGTTGGGAGCAGAGAGTGCCTTAGGGTGGAAGTTTCCAGCAAGAGGTGGTGCAGGCTGCCCTGAGGAGCAAATCCTGCCTTTTGGTCTCCAGTCCTCCACCTGAGGGTGACCAGGTCCTGAACAGATGGGTTTCTCTGTCCCCTGCCTTCCTGGGCTCCCTCTGCCTCAGGAAAATGTAGTAGAAGGCCCAGTGTCTGGGGTGGGGAGCAGTCAGGGTGTCTTAATGTTATCCTCAGGGAGTCCATTTGGGGTCCAGGTCCTTTTTGTTCTGAACAAAGAATTGAGCAACACGCACAAGTAACAGGCCACATCCAGATTTATTAGAGGTGAGGGTGGAAGCAGCACTGCACAAGGTGGAGTGGAGTGGCCAGGGAAGAGAGAGGCTCTAGGCCCTGAGGTCTGGAGGTTAGTGTCTTATGTGCTGAGCTGTGAGGCCTTCTCTTCCTCAGACCAACTTGATTGAAGACCTTACCCCATTTGCCCCCATTGGCGACGTTATGATAAATATTGTAGTTTTCTCCATTGGTTACTGTGAAACACCTAATCAGGCTGCTTATCAATCTCCATGGACATTTAACATCCCAAACCTGTGGTGGGATTGTCATGCTGATAAGTCCTCAGTGACTGGAGTTGTCATGGCAGCTAGACATGGTAAACCAGGGCATGACTTAGTCTTGTCCTCTCTTGTCCTCCAGGGGCAAACTTCACATGCCCGGCCAACACTACCTTGTTGATTCCCCACATCTCCGCCCCTCCCAGACGCTCCCTATCTGGATGTCAGTCTCCTCCCAGGGGACGCCTCTGTGGGAGATTGTTCCTGTCCCCACCACACGTTTCTTGAGGCTGTCTTTACACGTGTGTCATTTCTCCAACAGGAGGGAGTGGGTGAGGTTCCTGGGTAGAAAATTCTATAACAGGGAGTAGTATGTGTGCTTTGACAGTGACCTAGGGGAGTACCCACCCTGAGCGAGCTGGGGCAGCAGACAACCCAATACTGGAACAGCCCGAAGGACCCCCTGGAGCAGAAGCATTGACAGTGGAGACATTCTGCAGACATGAGTAGGGCATTGTCAAGAGGTTCACTGCAGAGCAGAGAGGGGAGTGGTGGCTGGGCGGCCAAGGAGAGGGGTGTGTGTGTGTGTGTGTGTGTGTGTGTGTGTGTGTGAAAGAGAGAGAGGCAGGGGGTCAGAAGTTAAGGGTGCCTGTGGGAGTGGCCGTGAGGTCCACCATGTTATTGTCAGTGTGCTAGGCAGGAGGGTGGGGAGCCAGTGCTGTGGTGGGGCCCCTGAGCTGAGGGAATCCTGACCCCAGAGTGAGGGCTGGACTGGGAGAGGAGCAGGGAGGTCCCAGAGAGGGTGTCAGTTAGCCCTGGTGGCTCCTGTGGAGAGAGGAGGTGGGAGATGGCAGTGAGTGGCTCTGCATGGCTGGTCATGGAGGGAGTTTGGACTGGGGCCAATGGGAGGCACCAGGGGAAGGAAACTTAGGAATCTGAGGTTGGGTGCAGGTTTAGGGAGGCGACAGAGAAATGACTGCCAATAGTGGGGGGAGGCTGGTCACACACAGTCCTGGGCATAAACTCTTTTTCATCCAGGAGGCCCTGAAATCGAAGTGTGCTGGGTTTATATTCATATTTTGTGTGAGAGGGGTGTGGGGTGACCTCTGACCTTTCTGAAGCTTAGTTTACTTCTAAATTTCCTAATGTCTCTTGGCTTGTTCCTTTGCTTTCCTAGGACCTGGACTTTTACCTAGCTGAAATGATGGTGAAACTGGACTTTGAGTTACAACTTTGCTACTTAACAGAACTACATTACTATTTTTATATTTTTTATGGTTGAATATTAAGTCTTTGTGTAGTTGTAACACTGTTTACCCCCACTCCTCTTTGCTGCATCTTTTTTCAAAACTGTCAAACACAGCCCTCCCTTGGTGTGTCAGCTGTCACAGTGACAAACACCTGCCACAAACAACTTAAAAGGAGGAAAGTTATTTTGTCCCATGGTCTCAGAGGTCTCAGTCCTTGCTCCCTTGGCTGCCTTGCTTTGGGCCTGTGGCTAAACAGTTCATCCAGGCAGAAGGACCTGGGGGAGGAGGCTGCTTACTCATGGGGCCCACAAACCAAAAGGGGAGGAGGACCAGTGTCCTGATATCACCTTCAAGGACCCCCCACCCACCCAATGATGTAACTTCCTTCCACTCGGCCCTCCCTCCTAAGATTCCACTATTTCCCAGTGGTGCTCCTGACATGTTACAAGGCCTTACCACATGGCCTTTTGGGGGCATTTAATAAAAATCATAACATCAGGTATGGGGGAGAGGGTAATTAGTTCTAGGATCCAGTGGATACAGAAATATGTGACTGTCCAAATTCTTTATACAAATGGCCTAGTAACTGCTTATAAACTATGTCCATCTTCCTGTGTCCTGAAATAATCTCTAGATTACTCATAACACCTAATGTAATGTAAATGCTTGGTAAATACCTGTAATACTGTATTGCTCAGGGAATAAATATGAGGAAAAAATCATGTCTACAGCTATACAAGAAACACTGTCTTTTCCAGCTCTGTTTAGTTACCTGCAATTAGTTGACTCCTTGGATGCAGAAGCTGCTGATACCAAGGACCTCTGTACTCCAAAAGTTTATATTTTATAACTTTTATTTTCTCTTCCTGAGATTTCAAAGGTTCTCAACCATTTCTCACATTTATTTGAAAATGTTATCACCATGCTAAGAATTATGTTTTATCTCTGGGTTTCTCAGTGTTTTTGAAGGGATTTTATGGGTTCTCTAGGTGGTTGGATTCTGAACACTTTGTCAATATATTTTGTTTATATTTTGCTTCCATTTAATACTTTCCATGTTAAGAATTTAGCATTTTATTTAACAAAAATGTGCCGCGATATTGTTAGTAATGATTTAGCATCAATATTAAACCATGTTTGGTGGTATTATGAAAATGTTTTCCCTCAAGCATTCTGGCTTTTTTTTTTTTAAGGCATTTGATCAAGTGGGGTTTTTTCCCCAGTTCTAGCAAGAAATTTATTTGTTTCATATACACCTCATACACATAGCCTGAAGGTCATTTTATATAATATTTTGGATGTGCCTGTTTTTATAAATTCTTATTTATTCTTTTTTATTGTTTGTTTTCTTTAGTTATACATGACAGAAGAATGCATTTTGACTCATTATACACAATGTAGTACAACTTTTCTGGTTTTATAAATTTTTCTTTTTTCTTTTTTTAATTGTTGGTTCTATTTTGTCATACATGAGAACAGAATGCATCTTAACTCCTTATACACAAATGGAGTGCAACTTTTCATTTTTCTGTTTGTGTACAATGTAGAGCCACACTATTTGGGTAATGATCCATCTATGTGGGGTAATAATGATTGTCTCATTCCATTCTCTTTCCTTCTTCCCACTCTGTCTCCTCCCCTCATACCCTCTACACAATCCAGTGTTCTTCCGTTCTTCTATTCCCCCCTACCCACCCCCATTATGTATCAGCATCCACTTATTAGAGAAAACATTCAAACTTTGGTTTTGGGGGATTGGCTTATTATTCTCCAACTCCAACCATTTTCCTGCAAATTGTTTTTGTCCATTCATCTATTGAAGGGCATCTAGGTTGGTTCCAAAGATTAGCTACTGTGAATTGAGCTGCTATAAACATTGATGTGGCTGTGTCACTGTAGTATGCTGATTTTAAGTCTTTTGTGTATAGGTCAAAGAGTGGGATAGCTGGGTCAAAGGGTGGTTCCATTCCAAAATTTCTAAGGAATCTCCATACTGCTTTCCAGAGTGGCTGCACCAATTTGCAGTCCCACCAGCAATGTATGAGTGTACCTTTTTACCCACATCCTCGCCAACACCTACTGTTGCTTCTATTGTTGATAATAGACATTCTAATTAGGGTGAGATGAAATCTTAGGGTAGTTCTGATTTGCACAGAACAGAGATCCTGCACCAAATAGCAGAAAAAGTAGGCCCAAATCTTCATCATGTCAGTTTAGGAGAAGACTTCCTTAACAAGACTACCAAAGTACAAGAAATAAAATCAGAAATTAATAAATGGGATGGATTCAAACTAAAAAGCTTTTTCTCAGGAAAGTAAACAACAATGTGAAGAAAGAGCCTACAGAGTGGGAGAAAATTCTTACCACACACACTTCAGATAGAGCATGAATTTCCAGAATTTATAAAGAACTCAAAAAACTTTACAACAAAAACACAAAAAAACCCAATCAATAAATGGACTGAGGAACTGAGCAGACACTTCACAGAAGAAGAAATACAAGCCATCAACAGATACATGAAAAAAGTGTTCAACATCTCTTTTGTTTCTTCTCTTTCTTTGTATTGGGAATGGAGCCCTGAGCCTTGTGCATACTAGGAAAGCACTTGACTAATGAGCTACATCACTAGCTTTCTTTCATCATCTCTTTTTTTAAAAAATTTATTAATTTTGATTCATTGTACACAAATGGAGTACAACTTTTTGTTTCTATGGTTGTGTACAATGTAGAATCACACGGTTTGTGTAATCATACATGTACATACAGTAATGATGTCTGTCTCATTCCACCATTTTTCATACCCCGCCCCCTTGTCCCTCTCACTTCCCTCTAAGTAATCTAAAGTTCCTCCATTCTTCTTTTATACCCCCCTAACCCCCAGCAGCCACATCAATGTATATAGCAGCTCAATTCATAATTGCTAGATTGTGGAACAAACCTAGAGGTCCTTCAACAGATGAATGGATAAAGAAACTGTGGTATATATGCACGATGGAATATTTTTCAGCCGTAAAGAAGAATAATATTATGGCATTTGCAGAGAAATGGATGGAATTGGAAAATATTGTGCTAAGTGAAATAAGCCAGTCCCCAAAAAGCAAAGGCTGAATGTTTTCCCTGATAAGTGGAAGCCTATTTTTCTGTAATGAATTATTCAATTTTTACCTAGAACAATATTTAATTGATTTTATTCAATGGGGTAAAATACCACCCAGTTTACTATACTTAATTTTGTGGTTGTTAATTTTTAAGATGATAAATTATAACACTAAATACATATTATATGATAGAGGAAAAATACTCTCCCATGTAAGAAAACAGATTAGAAGAAGAATTTTCCTACTTCCCCCCACGTCTAAATACTTAATTTTATCAGGGTTCATATCCTTTGTTAGTAGGAATTTAATTCACCTGTTAATAAAGTAATTTCAGATACAGAACCTAATAATACTTGTTTTAAATACTTTAAGTACTTGCTTTTTATCATATTAAAATGTGTGTAAAAATATATATGCAGTATGTTGCCTAAATTAATTTAATGTATTTGGTAAATTTCATTATGGAAGAAAATTACACATTACCTCAGGCTTGGGTAAATAGATCATTGTGTGATATGTCTCCCCTAAATCACATTTTCCCTTCACATGCTACTCTTTCATCAAGGGATAATAAAAGATGAGGACATTTCTAAATGTTTCTGTTGCATCTCAAAATCACTTGTGTCGTTCAACATTTGTGTATTCTTTGTTGAGACTATAATATAGACCCATGAACATTTTATACCTTTAATTCATTTATTTATTTTTATGTGGTGCTGAGGATCAAGCCCAGTGCCTCACACATGCTAGGCAAGTGCTCTAACACTGAGCCACAACCACAGCCCCTAGACCCATGAAAATTTTTAATTACTAGCATAAAAGTAAATACCTCTTAAAGAACTAATATGCCTCACTTGATAAGAGAAAGTTCATAATCCATCATACTCTCCCATTTTGTCTGATCCCCAGAGATTTCAGAGCGAAAGGTGAAGCACACACAGTAATTCTTTGGTATCCTTATGTCTATAGTCATTCAATCATAAAATCAATATATGCTCATTGTGATAACTTTTTTTCTTTTTGGTACTGGCAATTGAACCCAGGAGTGCTTAACCAGAGCCACATCCTCAGCCCCTCAGCCCTTTTTATTTTTTTATTTCCAGACAGAACCTCACTAAGTTACTTAGGGCCTCACTAAATTGCCAAGGCTGGCTTTGAACTTTCGAGCCTCCTGCTTCAGCCTCTCCAGCTGCTGGGATTACAGGGATGTGACACCGCCTCACCACTACACCCAGCTGGGTTCATTTTTTTAACCTTGGTATCTAGGTTGTACACTTTTTTCTTGTTTTTTGCTCATTTGCACCATGAGTTGGGTGAGGTTCCTTGGCAATACTTTAAGCAGATCAGGAATATATGGTTTCTAATCTGCATTCTCACAAGCAAGCATGGCTAATAGTGGGAGGGAATATCCTTGCAGATATTGCATGCAATGCCCCTAAAGCCCCTCCATCCAACAGAAGTGTTTTAAAAGGTAATTTAAATCTTTAGCTTAACTTTCTCATAATAAAAGCAAATCACATTTTAATTCATGACACGTAGCAATATTTATGAGGCTTTTCTCATTTTGTAACATTGCTTTCATTCTACATTGCACATAAAAATTTATTTTCCCATATTGCTTCCCACTCATAGACTTTTATCTGTTTTTTACATTTGTTCTTTTTAGATATACATGACAGTAGAATGTACTTTGACATATTACACATACATGGGCTATAACTTATTCTAATTAGTATCCTATTCTTGTGGTTTATATGATGTGGAGTTTTATTGGTCATGTATTCAAATATGAACATAGGAAAGTTCTGTCTGATTCATTCTACTGGCTTCTTGTTCCCATCCTCCCTTCCTTCCCTTCATTCCACTTTGTCTAATTCAATGAACTTCTATTCCCTGACCCCCCTATTGTGTGTTAGCATCTTCATATCAAAGAGAACATTCCACATTTGTTATGTTAGGATTGGCTTATTTCACTTATCATGATATTCTCCAGTTCCATCCATTTACCAGCAAATGCCATAATTTCATTCTTCTTTATGGCTGAGTAATATATATATATATATATATATATATATATATATATCCCATTTTCTCTATTCATTCAACTCTGAAGGGCACCTAGGTTGGTTCCATAGCTTGGCTAAGGTACATTGAGCTTCTATAAGCATTGATGTGGCCACATCACTATACTATGCTGATTTTAAGTCCTTTGGGTGTATACTGAAGAGTGGAATAAAAGCATCATTCCATTCCCAGTTTCCTGAGGAATCTCTATACTGCTTTCTACAGTGGTTACACCAATTTGCATTCCCACCAGCAGGGTATGCCACTTGTAGACATTTTGACTCTGTCTCCTGCAAGCTCTTCAGCTTAGCCTCTGCTGCCAGGTTCCTCCAGCAGCCTGTGGGTTTCAGGCCCAATGTCTTTCTGCTTCTTTCTCTCAATTTCTAGTGCTGAAACCACAACCTGATTTACCAGTACTCCCAAGACATTTAGAAAAGGGATGGGATGGAAGGAGAATGGATAGTCAATTCTCTTTCAAAGACAGAGTTCCCGGGCTTCAGGCAACCGCTCTGCAGGTGAAGATGTTTCAGCTGGCATTAGCAGAGTCTGGTCAGGATCAGGGCCCTGCCTTTGATCTGTGAAACTCATAGGTTCATACAATTAGACAAATAATTTAGGTTTCAACAATGCTGTAAATCACATGAATTAATACTGATAGCATTTGGGGGAAAATATGTTTTCTTGTTTTCATAAAGAAAAGAAAATAATGTAATCAGGTGGTTTTAGCTGAGATTCAGAAAGTATTATTTGGTAACAAAGAGAAAAAAAATCTGTTTGTGAACTGACTTTTAAATAGTTTGTAGGGTATATTATTTGAGGAAGTAGAATCAACCATGAAAGGAAAATTAATTTCTAAAAAAAAAGAAGTTTAAATGGTTAATGAGTTTTTAACTTCACTTATTTTTCCTTTTTGTACTGAGTGGTTAGAACAAAATAATTTGGTAGTATTTTATGTTTTAATATTTTGTGTTTTTCTGAGAGCATCCTACCATTTCAATTCTCCGAAGATCCAATTATTAATTACAATAAGTTATTAGGTTTGTAAAATGCATATTTATTCCTCTTTTTGAGGCTGGAGGCACTTGGATAAAGTTTTAAAAATGAAACTCTAAGGGAAGTGTTAAATTGTAAGTTTCTGCCTGACCATATATATTCAGATTGGTCAAAATTGCTTGGCTTTTTTTCTCTAATAATGTCTGGCATTAAAGGAGTGGTCCACAGGGGTGTAGATGCAGTCAGGAAATGCTGCAGCTGAGTGGTGTAAGTATTTGCAATTCCTTTCTTTTTCTCTCCACAAGTTTGTGACGTATTTACTAGAAATGGCAACACAACGTACATAGGCCCAGGTAGAATCAGTTTCTTTGCTCAACTCTTGAATAAAACAGGGCTTTGAAAGCTTTAGCATCTTTAATATACACAATTTATATATGTTTATTGTATATTTAATTACATAGATATCAAAACTCATAGGATATTATTGATATTGCATTATAAGTCAATATATTTAAGATTTATCCCAACTATTTATCACTTTGTTCTTAATTTCTCAGACTTTCTATCTGAGGTCACATTCCTTCGGCCAAAATAACATACTTGAGAATCTTTTCCATTAAAATTGTTAGTGAGATATCATTTGCCCCACTATTATGTATTTTTATTATGCTCTACTAAAGTTTTCTTCTAAAATGACTAACCATAAAAAAAGATTGTTGGTGGTAAATTATCCGGATTGGTTCTGTTGTTGTTGCTGATCATCTGAACACATTTCCCTCATTCTGAAAGAGACAGTCTTTGGGTATTAAATTCCAGATAAGCAGCGATTTTTATTGAGTACATTGAAAATATCACTGCATTATTTTTAGCTACCATTATTGCTGCTAAGAAGTTTGTAGTCAATCTAACTTTCATTATTTGAAAATAACTGCATTTCCTTCCCTGTGTTTGCTTTCAAGATAATTTTTTTTTTTTTTGTCTTATGTGCTCTATGGTTCTATCAACGTCCATCAATTGTGTTTCCCTTTTCACTTATACTGCTTGGAATAGTTTGATTATCTTTAATAAACAAATTGGTATTTCTTCAGTTCTGGAAGCTACTTTCAGCAGAGGTAGGCAGTGTATTCGGTGCTCATAAACCACTGTCAGCCGCTTCCATTCCTGACACTAGCACCTGGGTGGATGCAGCTTCAGTTTGAACTAAAGGGACAATTGACCTCTTACCCACAGGTGTCTTCCAGTGGCTTATGCAACTTGCACTACATAGTGATTACATATGGCTGTTGATTATCTAAATAGCAGACTTTAGTGTCACTGGGATGGCTCATGGCCTGTTTGGGGGATGGCATTATAATGATTAATGGTAACTTAATTGACATTCATGTCTGTTTATTTTCATAGTTGTCATTTCCTTTACTGTGAAAAGACCAGCACATTGTGACTAAGTTACTTGTGGGTCCCAGCTAATTTATAACAAACATTATCAAAATACATGATCTCCAGAGCTCCATTGTAGGCTGGGAAATTGAATGAAGATGATGCTAAAAGGCAGCTCTCAACTTCATGTGTGCCTGGGGAGCTGGGACCAGACTCCGGAGACACTTACATGAAATGTTCCTTTTCGCACAGGCTTCTGCTATGGGTGACCTTCCATTATTACTCTATTCTCAATCTTACTGACCAATTTTGGAGATGGAAATAATACTGAGACACAGGTAGGATAATGATGTACCTGCCAAGGATATTTTTTGTCCCAGTGATCAGAGTGTATGGAAGGCCGATGCTTAGTCTCCATCAAACCTTTGCAGAGACCACTAGAAGTCACCTAAGGACACAACCACTGTACCTGGTCTCTATGGAGCTCCATGTGTCCCTGCACAAAGGTTACATGTAAGGAAGATGGCTGAGGCTTATCATTTAAGCAACATTTTCACTGAACTCTTTGGGGACTGTATCAGATTGCAATTCTGAGTTTTTACCTGGGTATAAATTTCAAATCTGAAGGTCCAATACAGAGCAGATGATCAATTTGTGCCCCATAAAGTCAGCCTGCATTTTGCCACATTTACTACATCATCAGGAAAATTTGTACAGTCACATTTCAAACACTCCTTGATTAGGAAACCTGTGATGACCTCAGGTATACCCCTTATTTTCTCAAGGAGTTTCATATTTGGATTTCATAGGTGGTGTTACAACAGTGATTTTCTAGAGTTGTGCCAAAGATTTCTGCATGCCACAATTTTCTTCCAACATTTCATGGTCTATTGCTCATTCTTTAACCTATTGAGAATTTTACAACTCACTGGTTTCTTACTAGGCACCTTTGGAAGCTTCCCAAGGTACACTCACCAGTGCATTGCCCAGATGGGAGCACAGTTTGTCTCTGAGGATCTGAAGTCACATAGCTAAAAAAAACTGTGGGTGTAAACATCATGGCCAATATGAGTGATGTCACAATCAGTATCAGAAATTGCACTGAAGGCAACTTGGACAAAAGAATTTACTGTCTTCTGTTCAGGAGGAAAATGAACCAAAGCCATGTTTTTGTTTGTTCATTTGGTTTTACTTATTTATTTATTTATTTATTTGACCTAGATGAGGAACCAATTGTCTTTAGGATTATTCTTATTATGTTTTTGTAGTTTTTTCATAACTTCAGAAATTGTAGAACAATATTTCTGGAGAAGCCTACATTTTCTGTCAGTCCTCATGCTGTCTCTGCTGTGATTATTGGAAAGCATTTTTTCTCTAGTTAAAAATGTAGCCATGGTTGAGGGTATTTTTTAAATTATCTGGCTCTTCTCTGTATGGCCAGTCCCCCAGTCAGATCTGTTGATGCTGACTTTTGCACCCAAATCATTTTTAGAATCTCTAGTTGAAAGAATTAGTCTACAAATCTTGCTGTTTTGTTACTGTGTAACCCATGGAATGAACATACCAAAATAGGGATGCTGGCAATAATTGGTGAAAGTTGTACTAGTTTTCTTAAGATCACTCCACAATATTGCAAGAGTTGCTTTGGGTGATAGGTTATGTAAAAGGAGGTGTGAACCTTCCCCCTTCAGAACCTTTTGTAAACAATCAAGTCGATTTTATTTAGGCAAAATGTTTTTAATGTGAGAAAGTACCAGTAATTTTCTGTTGTCAGTTTAGTGATGGTTGCCGTCTGAAAACTTCTGAGAGTATTCTGAGAGCATCTGAACAAGTGAAAGATCTTCTGTGCTAAGTGTGACCAGCTGAGCCTACTTTTTCAATGTCATTTTAATGTTTTTATTAATTAGCACATTCTAGTTATATATGGTAGTGGGGTTCATTTTGACATGTTCATAGGGCACTTAACATAATATGGTCCATTTCAATTCCTAGTACATTCACTTTCCTTCTCCTCCTCCCTCTCCCTGATCCTCTTCCTACAGAGCCCATTTTCCAAGGTGTAATGCAGCCTGCCTGTTATTGAACAGTGGTCCATACTTCTAATTTCACATTTTTCCCAAGAGTGTTGTGATTTGTATCATATAACCATAAAAACAAACATATTAAACACATAGCCATGTGTTATAAATGGTTATATGATATGTGACATATTAACACATATTTAATACTTATTATATGTACTACTATGAAATATGAATTATATACATATACATGATACATGTTTCCATATATGTATATGCTGTGTATTTCATACATAAATACATTACATATGTATTATATATGTGTATATATTGCATATGTAACATATAACCATAAAAACAGACATATGTTTTCATGCATCAAAATAGAGAAAGTAGGAAAGACATTGATCAAAGAATACAAAATTTGAATCAAGTGAAATAAGTTTCTGAGATCTATTGAACAGTATGAGAGCTAATAATGTTTCAATGTTCAAAGTTGCAAAGAATTCATTTTAGATGTTCTCACTCTAAATAGATAAGTATGTGAGAAGATATTTATGTTAGTTTTAATCTCTTTGTTGTATGCATATGTCAGAACATCACAGAATATCCCATACACTTAATGAAGTTACTATTTGTCAGTTAAAATTCAAAAACAATTGTAAATTAGCAATTTGAACAAAAGATGAAAGAACGAAGAACTTTGAGTCTGATAATTACTTTCTTCCAGAAACAAACTTAACTGCCTATCCTCAGGACAGGATCTCTCCTTAGACATCTTCACACAACAGCAGTTGAAAACACTGCTTCTACTCTTGTTTCCAGGGAAGAAGTTCAGCCCAGAGATCACTGGTAAGATTGATGGTTTAGTGACATTAGTCACCTTGTTTTACCTGAACTGTCCTTATATTGAATTAATGTGGAAGACACGTGTGAGATATATATTTAAAGCAGCACATCTTGTTATTCCTAAGTGTACACAACAAACAGAATTTCATTCATAGAGCTTTGCCCACTCTTTCTAAATATAAATTTGTATGACATATAAGTAGTTGATCAAATTTATGTGAACATGATTTGATAGCTCCTGCTTGTAAAATTATATCAAAATAGATTCTACTGTCATGTATAGCTAAAAAGAACCAATAAAATTTGATAGTATTCTCTTTTAGGATGATACTAATATATAATTAATTTCTTTGCCATCCCTTTTATCCTAAGGTGAACCATAATGCCAAGGAGAAACTTAATGTGTCTTTCCTAGATTATCACGTACCACAATAGGTTTCTGGATAATATAGGGGTTCCTAGATGCAGTTTCTTCTCAAATGCAGTGTACCATATCGTAGTGAATTCTATTCAACCTCTCTGAGGAACTTTGAACTTTCCACATTAATGGAAATGCGTATTTCCAAAGTAAGCATGATGCCAGTTCCATTCTCTTCTGGGGTGATCAATTATCACCCCAGAAGAGAATCATATCAATGATATGATTGTACCATATCAATTTATGGTACATTAAGCTTGAGAAATCTGAGATAATGTTGAGAGCAATAGGTCAAATTTGAGGGGTTGAGGGCACTGTTATCTTTAATAAGGTGAAGCTTAGTGCAGGAGCCGTGGGTGTCATTGCCTAAGATCAATGCAAATTTTGATCTTGATGGTGAAAAGGAGAATCTTTGGATGGAACTAGAATTGCTGCAGAGTATCTGTGACAAATTATATAAAATGTTGTAATTCATTGAGACATCTTATTGTTATACATATCCATGAAATAAAATGACAAGATTACTTTCAATACAAGGGATATTATAGTCCTGAGAAAGTAAATGTGAGGTAGTATGATGTAATGGCTGAGTTTATGGGGTTTGCAACCACATATAACTCAATTCAATCTGGAGTGAACAATTTACCAGCCACAGTTCCTTATAAAAGGTATATAATCCCTATCATTATATTCTCTCCACATCTAGGGATGAAAGGGGAACTTACCTTACAAAACTGGATTGGTTGATATTCTCCATAAGGATTTGAAGTATAAAGGACCCCTAGGACAATTCTGAATCCAGAAGAGTGCATTTATACTAATATAATATAAAATAATTTTCTAAAAGTAGAAATATGTTTAAAATCATGTAATTACATCAGATGATACAATTCATAATTTATCCATAGTGTTCTATTTCCTTAACATTCTACAAGGTATTCATTTGTAAAGTCTTCTTCCATCTTTCCTTAGGTAAAGCAAGTGAAGGGGACAGTGGAGGGACATACCCTCAATAAAATAAGGGCATCATAATGGGAACCAAGATTAAGGGACTGAACATTTTTTCCACTAAATATTAACTATTTTAAAGCAGAGATGTTGTGTCAAATGCTGATTTTTGAGTCCATTGCTTGTCACTTTCTGCAGGCTATGATTTGGACAGTGGCCTTATCATGCTGTCAGGGTGAGAGCTCTGCAGTTACTTTTAAGACCCTCATTCTACACAGATGGTCTCCTCCAAGCCCCTTGCTATGTGTATTCTTCAGATGCCACTAAAATCAGTGACAGTATCAGGACAAAAACTTAAAAAACCTTTGTACTCATGCTAACTAACTGACTAGCTTTCTATTTCTTTAGTTGCTCAGAGTCCCTAACTGTAAAGAAGTGCAGATTATACTCTCCAATCAACAGCTCTAATTCTGTGACATCATCAGTTACCAGGGGATGCTGCTGCATGAGGTTTCCACAGAATCACAGCTTTAGCAGCTTTGAAATACATGCAAGACCTTTGTACTTTCATTTCACCTGGGACTGTTAAATAATTTACCCATATTTATAACATCAAGTTATAGTACAAGAGGGACCAGATTCAAAGTGTCCTGACTGTTAGTCACCTTCCTTCCACCCCCTTTCCTCCAAAACACCTTCACACATACAGTTGTCCAAGCATCTCTGTCTGCAAGTGTGAGATGAGTGCTTCCACAAGGCTCATACTTGTGACTACATCACTGACAAGCACAGAGCCAGGTCATCATAGTGGCCAGGTTAAAATGTTTCAGATGCAACTGGATCTAAGATCTAAAACACTAAATAAAAATGATCCTTTTAACCAAGGGAATTCTAAATTTGAAGAGAGAACCTTCACACTGTATTTCTGACCAGCAACTGATGATGCTATTTATCAGCGATGCTAATTGGTCTTCAACACTGAGATTCTCCAGGCTAACATCAAAATAATGAATACCTTGATTCTTATTATTTGGGATTTGGTGGAGACGGGACAAAGTTCTCACTGCTTGAGACTTGTCTGCTCTTCACTGACCTAGTCCCTCCTGGTCTCCAGCATGGTGAGTCTGTGGCTCTGTGGAAGCTCCCGCATGGCAGGTCTGACAATGATACTGATGGCGCTGAGCCTTCCCCTGGCTTTGACCAGAGACACCAGACGTAAGTGCAGGCTTCAGGCACAGAGGTGCCATGGGTCGGGGAAGGAAGGGATGAACTTTCTCAATTTGTCCAGACCAAGTCCCTCAAAACTTGTGACATTTCTTCACTGGACACTGGTTTTCATCATGTAAATTCCAAACTACTTCCAAAAAATGCAGCTAAAGCCTTCTCTATGAGACCTGTGTGAAAGGCCTCCATATATAAACCATTTCAAGCCTTCTCCAGTAAAATCTCCATTCTCACATCATATTCTCTCAGGGCCTTGGAAAGATTAGAAATAATGTTCAATTAATTCCCCACCCAGCAGTTCCCTTTATTACCACATTATGCCAGAAAAAAATGAAGTTTCTCTTACAAAAGCTAACTTGGTATGTATAGTTCTAGTCTTTTATACATTCTGCTTTGTTGTATTTTTTAAATAAGAACATAGTCAAGCATTCAAGCAGTTAGATTTCTCTGAACATAGCACTGAGGGTCAAAAGGAATAGGAAGGGTCTCCCCCAGAAGGTCCCGTGCTATGTCCTCAACAGGAAATGTGAAATTGCTGCCTCTATAAAGGGTGAGGATGCTCCAGGAGGCGCCCTCTGCTGTCTTCTCTCTTTCTCACTGATCTACACTGTTACTGACCCTGGATCCCTGTGGGGCAGCTGCTCTGATGGAAGTTGGAATCCCTGCTCCTTATTTCTGCTGTGGTTAGCACCCTTCAGAGATCCTCTGTACTTCACAGGACCCTGTAGAAAATGAGCACCTGTGGGTTCTTCTTTGGTACCTTAAAGTATATAAGGCATCTTCTGAAAACCTGGCACAGTTTGGTGCTCATTTTATGAATCTGTTTTGAATCTCTCTATACTACCAGTTTCTCTGCATGTCGTATATTCTGTGGTTTGAGCCCACAGGGAATTGAAAGAGTTTGAATAAAATTGTATGAAGATCTATTTTTTTTGTCAGTCTAACACCTAAGTGGGGTACAGTGAGAGTGTCAAGGTTATTAATATCTCATGGGACTGAAAACCATTAAGCACGTCAAGGGAAGCTGTTGGTTTACAGGGTCTATTCCAAAACTCATAGATTTCTTCCTTGTGCTCTTTACCACTCATTGGCCGTGTCTGGCATCCTCTATCTCCCCTAGTTTTCTTTTTTTTTTTTAAGCCAATTCCATTACCATTACTGAAAACCCCTGAGCTTCACAGAGACCTGAAGCTCTATAAGTCAGCAGATGAAACTTAATGTGAATTTCCCTGTTTTAAAAAAATCACCTTTTCCATACCTGTAAATGCTTTTATAGGGAGGAGAAAGTGGAAGTTTGTCTCAATTTTTCCCTGAACATACATGTGATATAATGCATCATCAGACTACAAGAGTGTTGAAGTTTAAGCATCTTATTTTCCTTGTCCCACAGTGATCATTTACCAAAACCCTAGTAGTTTCATTGAGGCCATAGATATTTTTCTACATTAAGTGCTATATACTGGGCTCTGTTCTAGGCTGCACGAATTATACTTGATATGAGAGAAAGCCTCTACTCTCCTTAAATTGCCTAATGACAGAAGGAAAGACAATAACACAATAGACTTTTAACAAAAAAGGAAATGACAGAGAATAATAAGTGCTCAGAAAAAAAAAGGAATCTTCAGAGTGAGGGGGCAGGGAGAATAGGAGACTCACCCTACTTCAATTCAGGTATGAGGAAGTATCCCTGAGAAAGGGGCACTTAGGTGGAACAGGAATAAAGAGAAGGGAGCCAGGAAAAGACTTAGAGAGAAGTATTCCAGGGGGAGGGAACAGAGGAGAGGCCAAATTGTGGAAAGTTGTGTGCTGTGCTTAAGGGACAGAAAGAAGTGGAGTGACTGATGCTTAGTGACTGAGGGAGTGGCTTGGAGTCCCAGAGGATAAGGTAGGTGGAGGGAAAGCCAGGGGCCTAATCAAGTAGACTTGGAGAGCAAGCAGAAGATTTCATGTTATTTAAACTGATATCAGGAGCTACTGGAAGGTTGCAGGAAGAGTTGATTCATAATAAATTAGAAATATAATTGTAGGTTCAATAGGGCGATTGAATTGTTGGAGTTCACTTGTGGAGTCAGGAGACCAATTGAGAGCAAGGTAGAATTCTCAAAGGAAGATAAGCTAGTGGCTTCATTTAGTGTGGCCATGATGAAGAGCACGATGAGGATAAGGTGGACAGCATGGGGCAGTTTTTGCATAGGTAGTTAATAGATTAAACT
>JAJEJO010050616.1:391780-414294 GCA_020662805.1 Glaucomys volans | reverse complement strand
AAAAAAAAAAAAAAAAAAAGATTGGAAGAAATAGGAATTTCAATTTCATATTGTTTTTGAAATAGCAGAAACTTCAGTAATGCTGTTTGGTGGTAACATGCTGAGTTTAATGACCCCAATGAACAGTGTGAGTAGTTCAGGAGATTTCAGGAAGAATGCCAAAGGTGTTGCCTGGCTTCTTGTTGCACATAGAAAAAAAGGGAGGAGAAAGATTAGTTAAAGGAAAGGGTGTTCAACACCAAGGATCTGGGGCAAGGGTTCCCTGGCCTCGCCAGATGGCAAACCTTGCTGTAATTAGGAGACGGATTCTAACCCAAGTCAAACCCAGGGCACAATAAAGAAATGAATTTTCTACCCATGAAATGGGGGGTGTGGCAAATCCTTTGTTCCAACTTCAGGGAGATCTAAGACTCAGGGGCTCTCTAAGGAGTCTGGGCAGCCTCACAGACTTCATCGCAGGCCTCCCAAGAATCCTCAGGGCTTCAGAGGAAGTCCAACATGGTGAAAGGTTTATCTGGAAGACAATTCTGGGCATGGTTTTGGTCTATGGAATGAACCACTACAAAGATTTTAAGAGAATTATGTGGGTAGAAATACTGGACTGGAAGGTCAGGTAATATAAACAAAGGCAGTAGGAAGTGGGCTAAGAAAACTGCCACACTGTAGAGTCAGGCCACCTTCACAAAAAAGGAAGGGTGACTCAAAGGGTGGAACCAAAGGTGAGCACCAGGCTGAGTCCTAATCGAGAAAACGTCAATCTGTGCCTTACTGAATTGGGAACTGGTGTGCATCAGTGACTCTGGTATGCTCTTTGTTTCCCCTTTTTGACTGGGAGTCTATTGTTCTACACCTATTCCATTATGTGCTGGGTGTGCGGAGGGGAGCAGACAGCCCGTTGTTAGTTCTCATTGTCCAGACTGAGAGGGTCTCCACACAGGACCCATGGAACCTCATCTATGCAAGATCTGAGTTGGAAAACAAAACCCTGGACTTCAACTAATGCTGTCATGGGTTGAGACTCCTGGGGACTCTGGAAGGGGGCCAGCGTATTTTGCATGAAGACGGAACTTGAACTATAGTGGGCAAAGGTTAACTGGTGGCCCACCTCCAAATGGCTCTTGATAATCCTTACTTACTGTACTCATGTCCCTGTGAGTTCCCCAGTGGACAGGGTTTATTGGTATGACCAATAAGATACGCAGAAGTGACATTCTGAGACTAGATTCTGAAGGGCACAATGGCTTCCGTTTTGCTCTCTTGGATTCACTACCTGTAGAGAAAAGCTGTGGCCATGGATGTCATGAGAACAGCAAGCAGCCTCTAGAGAGGCCAGTGAGGAGAAAAGGCCTCTTGCCAACAGCCAGCCTCCAACTTGTATACTGCATGACTGAGGTATCTTTGGAAAGGATGCTCTGGTCTCGGCAAAGCCTCCAGATCTTGGCCTTAGCTGACACCTGCAATCTCGTAAGAGATCCTAACACGTGTAACCCTCTGGAAGTCCTTACTTAACATGACTGTGCTATGACAGATTTGGGGAATGTAGCAATAGATGAAAATTCACTGGGTAAGTGACAGTCAGGGTATGAACCCAGTTCTGTCTGGTTTGGAAGTCTGTGCTCCCGACCACTATGACACATTCTGCTCTGTAAAAGGCTGTGGTTGCCATCAATACTGATAATGAGTAGTGGATGAATAAGACTGGCAGAGCAGAGGGAGCAGCTCTGGAGTTCCACTAACCATCTGGGAATGACATAAGTCTGCCAATCTAGATTCCAGTCCTCACAGCCATGAGCACTCCACCCCAAGGGCTAGGTGCGCTTCCAGCTCTGTCCTGCATTTCCATGTCTTCTGCCTCGGTGCAAGCTGCTCCAGTGGACAGTCTCTCCATCTGGCAAAGGTGCACTTGTACACTGTCATTCAGTGGAGGCTCATGTTACTCATCTCTGCACCTCAGGTCCTAGACCTAAGCCATTAATTGAACTACCCCTAGCCCTTCCTGGAAGACTGAGGTAAGGTCTCCTGCTGTCTCTCACTCCTTGCTATCCCAGGCAGGCGTGGAACTTCCAAGGGCCTTACCTGGCAGAGAGCGGATGAATTCGTAGACATCTTCAACATTCCATTTGGTGGGCTCACTTGGTAGGAAGTGGTGTCCCATGCCCACAAGGTCCCGCATGTGCATGTCTGGGAGTTCCAGGTCCCGTTGGCCTTGTCGCCGGCGGGAGGTGGATGAGCTGGCCGAGATGGGTGACAAGGGTTCCTCATAGCTGGAGTTATCTGAGCAGCGGCTGGAGTCTTCCTGGCTGTGTGTCAGCTGCAGTGCAGCAGTAACTGAAAGGGGTACAGTGCCTGTTGGCTGGGAGCAGAGAGAAACAGCTTCTTCAGGACAGCGAACAACCGTCTCGATCAGCAGTGATGGGTGAAGGCAGGTGCTTCTCCCTTTTCAGCCTGGTCCACTACTGCACCTCAGAGACCCTGGATCAAAGAGCATCATCTGTGGGGCTGGGGTTGTGGCTCAGTGGTAGAGCACTTGCCTAGCATGTGTGAGACACTGGGTTCAATTCTTGGCACCACATATAAATAAATAAAATAAGGATCCATTGACAACTAAAAAAAAAGCATCATCTGTGCTGTCCCTTCTCCAACCCTAATGGTCAGTCCCTCACTGTACTCTAACCTGTGCCACACTCTGTTGCAGTGGCCTGATCTTACATCTACCTTTGCTTTTAGATGTGACTTTTTAAACCAGGGTTCCATGGGATTTAGGAGGTGGTCTATAAGACACCTGAAATCACTTATGACACTTCTTGTGTATGTACATTTTGGACCACAGCTTTCATCAAATTCTTAAGGAGACTTAAGATGAAAACCATAAGAAGCAGCAAAATACACAACAGGTTAAAAAACAGCATATTAGGCTGTGAATTCTTTTAGAGTAAGAATATGCCTTGGGCATCTCCGTGCCTAACAGGTACTGGCACAGAGCTGGTGCTAATGAATATTTAATAGGTGAATGTCCAGGGTTCTGGTCGGGATCTTCAGGAACTCAGTGCTCCAGTGTTCAACGGGCAGAAAGGTACCAGGGAAAGGATGAAGGCTGCCATCTCATCTAGCCCTCCAAAAACACAGGCGGTAGCCTAACAGCCTGTCTTTGCCTAAGACCAAGGAGGGGAGACCCCCACCTCCACAGCCCACAAGTCAAGAACACAGGTCAGCGGGAAGGTGAGGGTGGTGGCTGGGCAAAGCCGTTGGAGAGAGTAAGATGCCTCATGAGTACCCTTGAGTCTAAATGAAGGGACACAGGGAAGGCCTGACCTGACTGGTCTGAGAAGAGTAGGCACAGAGCACACTGAAGCCAGCTGCTGCAGGGAGGCAGGTAGAAGGGCCATGCCAGCAGGGAGACTGGTGGGCACCTGCGGAATACAGTCCCAGGCTCTCCCTGCCTCTCACCTGCTTCTTGGTATCCTTGGTAAGTGTTGGCAGACTGGCCTTGCTGGCCCGACGACGGTTGTGGGTGGTGGACCCTGTCTTCTGCAGCTTGCTCCGGTCGGAGTGGAAAAGTCCCACTCGCTTGGTGCATCCCACATTATACCTGTCCGAGATGCAGGGGAAGGGAAGTCAGAGCAGTCATAGGGCTCATGGGCGCCAGACAAAATGAGACAGCCAGGCTGTTTGGCAAACTGTGAGTCCTTCTATTGGTTCAAATCCTGACTCCACCACTTGGTGCTTGCTGTGTGGCACCAGGCAGTTGCTTAAGCTTTGAGCCTCACTAGGAGTTGGGGTTATACCACTCACCTTCTAAAACTGGTCTCACGATGACACGGGATAATATTGGTGACATGTTTACTGCAACAATTTGGGGCATGGCTGACACATTCTACTTAATACTACTTGTGCCAGGAAACTACTATGCATTGATTATCCTGTTGGACAGTGGTGTGGCAAAGTTTGACAAAGGGGCCCTGTCTACCTCCAGCACAACCTAAGTGGGACGAGGGCTAAGGACAGTAGATTCTAGTTTACTCTGCAGGGCACCTCTGTCTGGGACCTACAGATTTCTTTTTGGGGGACTCCAGGCTTCAAGGTCAGCTGCCTCTTCTGCCGTGGTATAAACACTACCTAAGAACTTAAGAGTCAGACAAGTCTAATGCTCCTTGTCTGTGACTTACTTAGCTGTGTCACTTTAAGCACAACTGTTCCTTTGGGCCTTAGTTTTTGTTTTCCAACCTATATAAATAGGACAACAGTAATAGCTACCTTGCAGAGTTATTCTGACAATGAGACAATGCGTAGCACAGTGCCTAGTATATGGCAGGTTCTCAATAACTAAGAGTGGTTTTTGTTATGATCATCAGTCTTCTACGCTGGGTGAAAACTTGCCAGAGGAAACAATGTAACTAGTGCCATGGTTCCAGGAAAAGCATTAGGTGGAGGGCTTACCCTAAGGAGGTGGTAGCTGCCAAGGGCAGACAAAGAGAAGGGGTGCCAGCAGGACCTAAAAGCCACGCAAGCTAAAGCACTGCTTCCTCTCCTCAGACTCTGCTGTGCTCTGATCCATCCTGGGGTCTGGTTTCCCAGGCTTGGTACATTAGGAGTGCAACAGTGCATCCAGGCAGGTCAAGGAAATAGGATGCTGGATAAGCCACACCTATGGCCTCCTGGGGCGGACAGTTAAAGGGGAGGGGCAGATAAAAACAAGATTCCAAAAGGCAATCCTGAGGATAGGGAAGGGGTCAGGCATGGCAGTGGGGCTAAGGTCACTCACCTCTTTGCACAAGCCATGGAACAAAAGCGCTTGGATCGCTTGAACTTATATGCGAAGTCCACCCGGCCACAGAGCTCACACTTGAGTTTGAGGGGAGTACCCTCCTCTTTGGATTCTGTAAAGTACAGAAATGGGTAAGTATGGAGAAGGAGAAATTCTCACACTCCAGGGCCTCCTTACTCTATCCAGTCTCTTTCTCATGTTCCCGTGGATATCATATGCAGTGGCTGTCTAGCTTGGACAATGCCAGTGTTTTTGTCACTGTTTTTGGAAGGGCTGTATCTCCCCCCAGGGATGTTCCCAAGGTGCCTGGTGTCCCTTGTAAACTTGACATTTTTTCCTGCCAAGTGCTGTGAGCCTGGGGCACATCTTGGGTGGGGCAGCTTTAGCAACTTTCTTCATGATCATGGAAGGAAGCAGGAGGCTCAGAGGAAATACTCTGGATGCTATCATGACTGATCTCCCTGGAATTATCCCACCTGACCTTGTTCAACTAGCTGGCTTGCCTGGGTCAGAGAACCCTGGAGTCCACATTTCTGTATCCCGTATGGCCTCCAGATTGTCAGTGGTTTATGAGCAAAGTACAGTCTTTGCCTGGCCACTACTGTGCCTCAGAGCCAGCCCCAGTCCTGAGTGCAGGCTCTTTAGCAAAAGACAGAAATGCCTGCCAGTTGCCCCGTGTATTTGCTCCAAGAATTTGCCACTGACTCCCATGAAAGCGCAGCTCCTGAAACCCCATGGTTGGCTGGAGTGGGGCTAGAGAAGCATGGGACAAAGGGCACCTAATTTCTCCCACCCCTGTTCTCTAGGGATAAAGGCAAAGGAAGGACTGGAAGAAATGCTCAGTGGATGGAAATATGTGTCAGTCTCTGTTCAAAGTTTCGCCACAGATATTCAGAAAGGGAGAATGTGAGGTCTGCCTTTCCTGCCAACCTGGAAGTCCTTCGAATCCAGGTCTGAGGCACATACCTTGCAGATAGGGCTCCTCCATCTCCGAGTCAGTGGTGGTGGTATGGTCCTGCTGTGGAAGCTTCTCAGGCAAGAACCCCTGTGCATACTTCTTCTTGAGATTCCCCACCAGCAGGGACGAGCGTCCCACCTAGAGGACAGGTGACATGGAGGCCGGGAGGGTTAGGTGGGAGCAACTCCCTCACCAGCCTCATCACAATCACAAGTATAAAGTATCCAGGCAGATGTCATTCCTCTGCAAACCTCCCCCACATCATCATCCAAGGATGCCCTGCTCAAGGACCAATTCTGCTGTCTAGCTCCCAAGGTAGGAAGCAGTGGGCACCAAAGCATGGGGATGGATTTGGTCCAGGACCAAGAGATGGCTTGGGAGGTTAGGAGACTATCTATTTTTCCATATGTAAGGATAGAGATGGAGGCAGAGATCAGGTTTCCCACGGTGCTATGCCAAGTGCCGGTCCTGGGCTCACATGCTGCGAGGCAGGGGCAGGCTGAGTCTGTGTGAGTGCACTCATGAGACTCAGGTTTCTTACTGTTCTCCACCTCACTGCTACCCTACCCAAGCCAGAAGTACAGGAGGCCACAAGGATGGCATGAAAAAATCAGACCCTGGGCCACAGCACAAGTGTCCTTTGGTTGCCACATCCCAGACCAGCGTATTCACCCCTTTGGTCCTCCCTTTGTTGTCTCTGTCCAGGCGGCCTGGTGGCCAGAACAATTAGTGTCCAACTCTAGGGCAATGCTATCAACCTGCATCCACCCTGTGAGGACAGCTGGTTCCCAGAGTTATTGCAAGGGTAGGGGAGGCCTGGTCCAGTGAGGGAAGGGTTGCAGCAATGTAGAGCCCCTCATGGCTAAGGTGCTGCAGGTGGGTTTCTTCGACACTGGCCTTGGACAATCAAATCTCCAGGGTAAAGAGAACAAGAACTTGTTTGTCATTTGGCATGTTAGAAGGGCTATTCACCCATCTAGGTTAATCAAGTTCAGTTTTCTGTTGACTGATCGAACCACCCATGAATCCAAAGAATGAGCAAAAGGCAGATGGCATCCCAGAAGACAGCCAGATAATCCTCATCAGGAGATAGGCCAGTGTGCACCTGGCTCCAGGCTCTGCACACCTACAGAGCGGCACCGCCTGCCTGAGTCACACTGCACAGAATTGGCTGGACACCTTTCTCTAACAGACCATCTCCACGATCCTGGCTATTTCCCTTCAGTCTCATGCTTTTGTTGGAAACCCCAGATTTTGCCCTTTCTGAGGGCCCCTCAATCTCATTCATGCCCATCAAGGCTCTGTCCTCAGAGAACAAGCTTCAGGCAGCAACCCTGCTCCCCAACCTCATTTCTGAGAACTCTGTAATCATCAGGTTCTTTTGTTTGATAACCCGCTGAAGTTTTGCTGTTGAGGCATTCAAAACTTGATGAGGTCTAATTCCCCAAAGCCCACTGTCTCTCACCAAATGCCTCAAGGTGAACTAAATCCCTTCTAGCCAAAAGGTCACAAGTGACCAGGCTGGGACACAGTTGGGTCTGCATGTGGAAACTTCTAACTGAGGGGTCTTGCCAATTATTCCTGATCATTGAGCCCTTCTGGACTGTGGAGAGATACTCAATCCTAGAAAGAAATGGTTCTGACATTCTTTCAGGGGGATGAAGGGGTGGGATTAGCAAGGAAAGCAAATTGTTCACATTTTCAGAAACTGTACATGGAAATGTAAAAATATTCTAATACACATCCAAAATATACTTAAAAAAAAAAAAAAAAAGAGGGGAAAAGAAGTAGTTCGTACCGGGAAAGGCTCCGCCCCCTCCTGGATCACAAACCCTTCGATAACATGCGTCAGGATTTGGGGTTTCACAATGGCCTGTGGTGGTTTATTCTCACCATTCTGGGGGGCAGTGCCGGCGATGCTGGAGGCAGAATTTCCGTTCCCTGAGGTCATGCCGGGGCTGCTGAGGTCGGTCAGCGCATGAACAATGCCCTGCCCTGTCTCTGCACGGGGAGAGTGGGAAACAAAGCAGCAGAGATCAGAACAGGGGCCAGGCCTGGAAAGGGACAGCAGGGACTCAAAGTGTGCCACCAAATGCCAACACCAACCCAAGCAGTCCCCTCCCTCACTGACCTACTTAAAGTGGTACTGTCTCAATGGACACAAGCAAGCGTGAGTGTGATCAGTTCTTCAGCCACTCAGCTAGCAGCATTTCTTAACATCCCAACTGTGCTAAGAACAGTTCAACCAGTTTTACCCCCTGTGTTGAGGAAGTAAAGCCCTGGGCAATACTGATTTTGACAAAGTTACATTCAGTTTGAGGGGGAAAATTAAGTTGTATTTGAGATGACACTTAAAGAAAGAAAAGCTAAACTATGTACATATAGGGTTTAGGGTATAATGGAGTCTGGTGGTCAAATGAACCTTCTATTGAGTTTCCTTG
Source organism: Glaucomys volans (assembly GCA_020662805.1). Classification (NCBI taxonomy): domain Eukaryota; kingdom Metazoa; phylum Chordata; class Mammalia; order Rodentia; family Sciuridae; genus Glaucomys; species Glaucomys volans. The sequence goes on along the minus strand of JAJEJO010050616.1, from coordinate 406,130 downwards.
GGGGCATTTTTTATTTCTTTTTTTTTGTACTAGAGATTGAACCCAGGGTAAGTCTACCACCGAATTACACCCCCAACCCTTTAAATTTTATATTTTGAGGCAGGGTCTCCCTAAATTGCTGAGGGCCTCGCTAAGTTTCCCAGGCTAACCATGAACTTGCTACCCTGCCTCAGTCTTCCAAGTCGCTGGGATTACAGGCATATATCATCATCCCTGGATGGAATGTTACATTTTTAAGAGCCCTGTGAATATCGAAGCCCTGGGATCCATGGTTTTTCCTGACTTTCGGGATCAAGCAATTTCTGGCCAAGAAACAAGCCAAATGGTCCCATTCCCCAATGAATTTCAGTGAAAACTGATAATAAAATCAGGTACAATTCCAAGAGGAGACGTTAGAGGAGAACCAAGCTGGGTCTATAAGGAATCATACATGAAATGGCACATATATTTATGCTGTATCAAGGTTATGATTGTCTTGTCACATCAAGCTGAAAATGTCAGCTGTTATCTGGACAGCTGAGAATATTTAACTGAGAATGTGAGGCTTCTTTAGTTACAAAGGTGCTACAGTATTGGTTTTGGTTGACTCGGTAATAAATATGTGAAACTGGGGAGAAAAAAATCAAAGAACTGAACCTCAGAAATTGATGCCAAGAGATTTCGCTGTTAAACCACCAGACACTACCACATGGATCTGAATTATCCAGACACTGGTTTTTTGAGGTCACTGCATTAAGATATGAATAAATTTTCTTTCTCAACCACAGAAGATGCTGGGCAGGGCTAGGATCTTCTATGCTGCTTGTGTGGCCGTGCTATCAAGCCCTTGCCCAGTACACAGCTCTATACCCAATCCAACCCTCAGCAAATCCCTCCATCTCTCTGTGGACAACCCAGCCTTCCCATAGAAGACCTAAGAGTACTCCAAAAAAGTGTGACAAGGTGCCTTACACAACCCGACCGCAGCAGACCTCATTCCTCTTCTTTCAACAGTACCTCTCGAGTTGTCTCACTGCTTAGACAGCAAGGTTTCATGGCCTCATTTTTCAGCTCTCTCCCCACCAGTTTCTCTACCCAGGGCCATCCTCTACTGCCACCAACTGCCCACTGAGCCGAGTTGCCTTTACTTGGAGCTTCCTAAAAAGGAGAAGCCATTTCTTTATTGCAACACACCTATTAATATTAAGCACAACCCAGTGGTGTATGACATAGACTTTAAAAAATGATTTCAGTGCGTTTGCTAGTTAAATGATTTTTGCACAAAACTTTACATAAAGATGCTATTTTATGTTAAGGACCCAAAATATCATGATGGAATGGGAACTGTGCAGCATGGGGAAACCAAAATAGACACATTTAGCAAAGGTTTTTTTACCTGGGTCACAATAGGCCCTTGTCCCCTTTGGGTTCATTTTAAGACTCAATAAACCAGGATAAATCTTTTTAATGAAAAAAGTACTATCTATGACATGTCTTTAGTCCTCATTCCACCACAATTCAACCATATAATAAATTTCACAGTTCTGCAGAAGTCATTCGAGAAAAGTGACTGATGAGGGTTTTTTAAAATTAATTTTTGTTTGACACACCAGTAAGTTAGAAAAATTCCTTTAAGTGTCTATATTCATTTGAAAAAAAAATAGCTTTTGCTTTTCTGAAGGGATGGAAAAATTTCCCCTTTTGGAATTAATCTAACTTGTAAAGGTATCTGGGAACTGAAAAATATTTACTATGAATGGCTAGAACTGAGTTAATGAAAATCAATCATATTATTTTTCTGTTTTTAAGTTTTAAATATTTAAATCTATATTTACACAATTACATTTTCCTCAGTTTTTGGGGGATACTGGGGATTGAACTCAGGGGCACTTGACCACTGAGCCACATCCCCAGTCCTATTTTGTATTTTATTTAGAGACAGGGTCTCACTGAGTTGCTTAGCACCTTGCTTTTACTGAGATTGGCTTTGAACTCACAATCCTCTTGCCTCAGCCTCCTGAGCCACTGGGATTACAGGCATAAACCACTGCAGCTGATTTAGTTTTTACTTTCTAATATTTTAAATACAAAGAAACAAATGCATATATTATTTAAAATAATGGACACATGTTAAAACACAAAAACTTACTATAAAACTAAATTGTATTTTTAGATGATGGCTATTTCCTTCTAATTAGAGCTAACTAAAACACTCCCTGAGGAATCTCATAAACCGCAGATCACAAGATTGGAAAGTAGGTGTCCATGTCTCACCAATATTCTCCACAATACCCCACCCAATGATTTCCTAGTATTGGTTTGAATGCCTCCATGACAAAGAAACCTGCTGCCTATGAACCTTGTTTGTACTAAGCGTTGTGCAACCTAAAAGTTCTTCCTTATAATGAGCCCCAACTCTGATAAATTTCTGTCCATTAATCCAGGTTCTGTTCCTTAAGACCAACGAGACCGAGGCCAGCTGGATGTGTACACTGATCATAAACACGTGCTGAGACCTAGCTTAGAGACTGGTCTCTATTACTGAATGAGTTATGACAGGTCACGGTCCCTGTCCAAGCTTGCTTCACAGGTGTTATGGCACGTATTTGGAATGTCTCCCAAAGGTTCATGTGTTGAGGAATTGGTCCTCAGTGCAGCAATGTTCAGAGGTGGGTTTCAGAAAATGACTGGGTTATGAGGGCTCTGACCTCACCACTGAATTAATTCATTGTCAAATCAAAGCTGAATGACTACTGGGAGGTGTTGGAAACAGGAGGAGGTAAAACCTAGTTGGCGGGATTGGGTCCTAGGGGTGTACCCTTAGGGACTATATCTTATCCCTGGTCCCTTCCTCTCTTGCTCTCTCCTTCCCAGCTGCTATTAGCTGAGTTCCTCTCCTCTACTAAGCTTTTCACCATGACATTCTGCCTCTCCTCAGGCCCAAAACAAAGGAACCAGCCAACTGTGGACTGAACCCTCTGAAACCTTGAGTCAAAATAAATCTCTTTTCCAAGTTGTTTTCTTAGGTATTGTCACAGTGATGAAAGTGAACTAAGGGTGCTAACATCTACTTTACTGTGTTGCTGTGAACAGCAGTGCAGTGCTAGTGTACCATAAATGCTCAAGAAATGAATGGTGCCACTCAAGACCCCAGTGTATCTTCTCTCCTCCAGGCAACCACCTTTGCTCTTTCAACTACTCCTTATGTAAAAATGGTGTAAGTTTAGCTGGGCACGTTGGTGCATGCACATAACCCCAGTGGCTTGGGAGGCTAAGGCAGGAGGATCACAAGTTTAAAGCCAGCCTCAGGAACTTGGTGAGGTCCTAAGCAACTTAGCAAACCCTGCCTCAAAATAAAAATTAAAAGGGCTGGGGACATGGCTCAGTGATTAAGCACCCTGGGGTTCAATTCCTGGTACCAAAAAAAAAAGTGTGAGTTCAGTCATCCTTGATCATCTTCTTTGTCTATGCATTTTAACATCAAGGGCCCAGTCAATACTGAGCATAATATATCAAATGAAATCATTTGAAAGATCTGGATGGTAAGATTTTTTTTCTTTAAATTTAACAGTGCACAGTCCTGTTAAATAAACGGTAGGGGAAAGTGAGTTAAGCCCTTGGGGTTAACAATGGAATTAATCCATTTCTCCTTGAATTCAGGGGTCACTTCCACCTTGTGCCTTTCATTGATTGTATCCCTAAACAGTTCCGATACCTTGTCCCCTTTTATGGGATCTCTGTTCTTGCTCCACTGAAATCCCTATTCTCAGACCTATGTGTATTGATGTGCCTGTAAGACAGGGGGCTAGGTCTTGAGGTCATATTCTTTGTTCATGCCCACCACAGATACACTCACCAGCTCAGAGGCTATAGAACCAGCTCCTGCCTCTGGGAAGCAAAGACTTTGACTCTGAATCTTAAAAAAGGATCTTATTAAAAGAGAGGCCAAACTAATAAATCATTTCACCGGAACATTGGAAGCTCCCACTCTCCATTATAGCCCTGGGGAAGATTACAGGAGAGAGAATCCCAGGGACAGAAGGGAGGATGCTTTGTGAATAACAAAGGTTCACAGCTGTTTTGCTGTGCAGTCATCTTCTAGGCCAAAAGCTTGACATCTGCTTTAGTAACAAAGGAGTATGGGCTATTTTTGGAATGACCAAACACAATCTCACCCCCTGCCAAGCTCAGCACACTAAGATTAATTTAATCTGCTTCCCCCTTTCCCAGACTGCTTTTCGGCCTGCTTGGGAGAAAGCAGCTTAACAGTGAAACTTGCAGAAACCTGCCCTGCTGGCCCTGAGGCCACATGAAAGAGACAAAGAAATACTCTATCTTTGGAATTCGGTTCCTTACTCAATTCTCTTAGCCAGTCCTGGGGCTGAAAGTGCTGCGAGGGATTCCCACAGGTCTCAGATGCCTTTATTCAGTTTGGCACTTGAAACTGAGCAGTGGGGCAGGCCACCCCAAGCTCCTGGAGGAGGAGCTGGGGAGGGGAGTAAAATCAAGTTCCAGTGGGTAGGTGGGTGGGGCTTGTCTTGAAATGGCCAGACCTTTGGGTAAGAACGAACAGAACATGAACAAAACAGCATGGGCTGGGTATACTTGCAAAATGTCTGCTCAAACTCTCAATTGCTTTTGCAATTCTGGCCTCGTTTATAGACTTTGGCAGACCCAGTCCTTACACAGGATGAGATAGGAAGGACCACCCAGTGGCTCTTCTCTGTACTCCTATGCTCATGAAATTATCTGCTTAAGGGTTGGTCCCTTCTGCTAAGCATAGCAGGGGGCTGTGCCTCTATACCTTCAGGGGCTAACCTGATGTCCATACAGGAACAAGGCTTTTAACTTCTGTTAAATGGGAATGTTAAGGAACCAAGTCTCTGTTTTCATTGTCAACATAAGGAGTACAGGTCAAAACAAGCAACTCTGTGCCAGCTGAGATCTGTGAGTTGCTTTCTGGGGCTATGCTGATTTGAAAGAGGGTAGGCTGGTATCTGCCTTCTCGGGTGGCATTTCTGGGTACCTGGCTATAAAGAATGGCTATTCTTTGGAGCACTTCCTCCTGTCACAATGGGGATTTCCTCAGCAGAGGGGAGATACAGCATTAAATCTGCTCCTGGAGCTGCAGCCAAGCCCAGGCATCAACAATTTCAGATTTCCTGTCCTCTTGGAAAATTTATGCCAGACGCAGGAACTTAAGGGAGGGTGACCTCTACAGGCAGAAGCCAGGAGGTGCCTAGAAAAATGGCCTTGCCCTCAGGACCCACCAATGGATGTCCAGAGAGGTTGTGTGCTCTGGCCCCCTAAAGACAAAGGTCAAGCTGGTCCCAGCCATACAAAATCTGGCTACTTCAGACCAATTCTGATGTTCTTTATATGCAGAGATAAAATAAAACCATTCATTATGCTGGAATATGGCTCAGAACTAACATGTGCAAGGGGTATTTCAGATGGCCTAGCACCCATTCTGTGCACCTAAGTCTGATGAGCCTGGAAGACCTGACAGCAGAGGAAACGGAAAACAAGCAGAGCTTCTACCCCATCGGCCTGGCCAATGGCCATTTCCCCCTTTCTGTAGACATGAGGAAGGAGGGTTTTAATTGAGAAGACTTCTATCTGCCCATGTTTGGTGGCAGCAGGAGTTAAGACAGAGCTAATGAAGTCACTAAAGGACTTAGGAAGTAGAGTTAGGTGATATCGTTTTCTTGAGGCAAATTCTGTTCAACAAATGGCAAGATACGACTGCTAATAAAATGTTGGGCTCTGGCAGCTATGTGCACTGTGCCTGAGCTCAGCGGGCGGGCCCCCGTGAGTGACAAAGTGGTGGTGGTGGGGGTAACAGCAGGGTTCCTTGGAACCACGTGCTCCAGAGAGAGCTGAGAAGAACATCTGCAAAGTGACTTCCTGAACTCAAATCCAGGAGACAGACAGATGCAGACCATGCCTGCCTGGTCCCAGCAACATGCTGTCTTGCAGTCTGGTAGGCTGTAGAGAGAGGTCTGGGGCCACCCTTTACAATCTCTAGTTCATATCTGGGCTCCGCAAAAAGTCAGTGGCACGCTGAAAGTGAAGGAGGTGCATTTCAAGAACACCAATTTGTTGACAACCCCCCCCAAACCCCCCCATCCCAGGAGAGGAAAGTGAAGAGGGCAGGGGTCAGGGAGGCAGGTTGGAGCTCTACCCTGGGACCCTCACAGAGCCCATCAATTAAAGAGGTTCTCAATCTTCTTTCAAATGCAAGTATATATCGATAGTCATTTACACTTTACTGTGAATCACTGGACTCAAACAAATGCTCTCCCCTCACACTTAAGGACAGAGGTGGGGGAGGAGAGTGATTGTTTTGGTGATGGAGCACAAGCTCAGAGTATTAAAAGTTAGTCCCACTTAGAGACAGAGGTATATATATGTGTGGGGGGTGGGTAACTAACTACAGTGACTGTTCTAATGATGGAGCACAAACTTACGGAGGATTAAGAGCTAGAAGGGCTGGGGGGGGTGGGGGGGGGTTGACCCTCTTAATTTTAATAAAGCAACTTGATCTCAGGGTGCGGTGACTCATCCAAGGTCATAAAAGCCAGTCAGGGGTCAGAATCCAGTGCTTTAGATTTTCCTGAATGGACTGCTCAAGTGGAGCCATGAAGAAGAGCTGTGCTTTGTTTAACCATAAGACAGCAAAAAAGGACTTGGGAAAAGCAGGCAAAACTGCAAAATGCATTCTGGGACATTCTGAAGCAGAGGCCAGATATCTATCACATGCTGGTTGGTCTTTTGGGCTGGGAAGGATGGAAGGGTCTAGGTCAGTGATAACTGGAATGAGATTCCTGGGGTAATAAGAACAGGATCCTGAACAGGTTAATGGGAACCCACAAGCTAGATCCAATATTTCAGACATCTAAAAGGAAACAGCACATCTACCTTCAAAAGGGTAAACATGCTATTTAAAAGCAAGTTAGCCAATCCCAAAACACCAAAGGCCAAATGTTTTCCCTGATAAGTGGATGATGGTATATAATTGGGTTGGGGTGTGGGGGTGAGAGAGGAATGGAGGAACTTTAGATTATATAGAGGGAAATGAGAGGGGGAGGGGGCAGGAGTATGAAAAATGGTGGAATGAGACAGACATCATTACCCTATGTACTTGTATGATTACATGAATGGTATGAATCTACATCAGGTACAACCATAGAAATGAAAAGCTGTACCCTATTTGTATACAATGAATCAAAATGCAGTGTGTAATTAAAAATTTTAAAAAAGCAAGTTCCCGAAATTTAAAATGACCCATCTCCCTCACAGAAGTTTCCACACAAATTTACATACTGATCACACATGCATCTCCTATGCAGATTATACATGTTACAAGTGTGCATTTTAGAACCAAGGCAAATGAATGCCACTCAAAAGGCAGTGTCTTCCACAATGCACATTGAAGGAACTCTTAGTGGTGAAAAAACTGTAGGCCCCTTCCCACCCTCAGGTACTCTCTGAGTACCAGAGATGAAAAACCAGAGGAACCAGTGCCAAATGTTTGTAATCTTTTCAATGCTGCTGAGGATGAAGCTGTCAGACAGCAAGACCTCCCTGCCTGACGGACACACGGGCTGGGGTTCTCACACAGGTGTCATCACTAGCCTGCCCCCCAGCACCCTTCTCAGCTCTGATAACAAGAGCAGCTTGCTCTGAAGAACCTCCTCTCCAGACAGAAGGGAAGAAACAGCCATGACAGGAGGACCTCCTGGGGCATTCTGCCCAGCACAGTGGTGAGCTATTCAGTCAATAGGGGGTGAGGCTCTGGATCCACACCAGGGTTCCACGCTGGGGAGGGAGCTGGCTAGCAGAATGACCTTCTTGAGTCTGGGTTAGTCTTCTCAAGCACCTCAGCTAAGACATCTTTTAGGAAGGTTGACTCCTCCCTTGCTGGCAGCCATTACCATACAGCTGACTTTCATGCTGTCTCTCAGGACACAGGCAAAGAGAGAGGCCCTTCTGACTCACCCACAATCCCCAGCTAAAGTGTACATAAGCTGAATTGTAAACAGCTGAATGTCTTCCAAGCTGCCACCCCAGTTAGTAGGGAAAGAATCAATGGAGCGAACAGCTGCCCTCCCCCTTGCAGCTCAGGACAAGGGGAGCAATGGGGAATTTCCAAGCAGCCGCTTGAACTGCTTCCCAGGCCACAGCCTAGGACCACAATAGGGCTCAAGTCAGACACAACAGCAGGACCACCGAGTGACTTCCAACAGACCAGTGCACCAGGAATGATAGCCAGCCCTGGCTGCAGGGGGGTCAAGGCAATCTTCAGAGCTCTGTTTAGCACTGGCAATGGAGTTCGGTCCATACGACAGTATCCAATGCAGAGCTCAAGGGCTGCCAGGGGGTATCACAGCACAGCACTCTCGCAGATGCTGATTTCAAAAGGTAACAAATCTTCGACCAGGAGAGAGGCTCCACAGAGGTATCCAGATCACAGGAGATGGAAGGATGAACGGCAGAGTGGAAGAGCACTGGGTCTGGAGTCAGATCTGGGCTGCTATACATGGCTCCATCTGTGATGATCTGTGTGGCTTAAGGCACTCAGTACCTGCTGAGTCTTACTTTCTACATCTCTTTGGAGGAGGATCATATTGCCTGTCTTGCACGCTTCCAGTATTAGTTTCTACAGGTGAAATGCCTGGCACTGAATACATGCAGAGAAGCTGTGCTACATGGCATCGAGGACTTTGAGATCAGAAAGGCCCTAGGCACAAATTCATATTTGTGATATGAATTTGTGATCATATTGTGATCACTCATATTCCAACTTATAATGCCAGAAAGTTACTCTAGGCCTCAATTTCCTCATCTACGCCATGGGGTATCTGTCCCACATGGCTGCACTGAGAATTAAATAAGATAATGCAACACAACAGAGTGGAATAGGCTGTCCGGCTATAGGACTGGCAATATCACTGAGAGCCGAGAGAAGACTGGAAAGTGGTCCTAACCTCACTGTCTGTCTCGCTGGGCTTGGCCTCTTCAGTTCCAGAGGACAGCGAGTCTTTCCTGGGCCCCAAGAGGCATCATCTGTGTTTGCCAGATGCCTCAGTCTACTTAGGGTGTACAGTCCTGGCACTTCTGGGGTCAGGTTTCAGGAAAAGTGTTACCTTCACTTTGACAGTGACAATAAGAAACAGAAATGCCCTTCAAGGCAAACCAAGTCACAATTCACCATCAATAGTTATTAATTCAAAGGGCAAGAAAACAAATGCCAGATTCCCTTTCTATACGAACCAAGAGTCTCAGAGTTATCAAGCAGACAGTGCAAAAGAACATCAGAAACCAGAAAAAAGGTTCACCCTGAGACAAAAAGAACCCCTTTACCTAATTAGTAGTAAAGTTATGGAACTTATAACCACAGGAGGTGTTCTGGTGTGTGAAATGAGTTTAAAAGGCTAAAGATAAACTCATGGATGATGGATTTCTTCCAGCTTATAAAAGAAATCTAGAAATATTTAGTAAATGTTTTAATTATTTTCAGGCATTAGAAAAGCAACATTTCCCCAGTATGACATGTTATTTATTTTCAGTTACCAACAACAGATCACTCATATTCTCAGATAAATGGTAGGGTGGAGGAGGCAGCCCAACCCCAGGTGTCTTGCCTATATAATAGTCCAGACGATACTTATCTTGTAAATCAATCCTGAGTGTTTCTTCTGGAAACCATTATCCCCTTTCTTCTCATAGTCATTGTTTAAGCTTTCTATCACCCTGTTTGCCACCAGTCAACTGACAGAACAGATTAATATTGAATACTGGGGGCCTGGAAATGTGGATTTAATCAAGATTTTTATTTTTAAATGCATTTGCTTGCCATTAACTTTGTTTTAAAGTGTCATTTAAAATGTTTCAAATGTCTTAATATAGCTGTATGGCTTTAAGTCACACACAGATGGTTCCAAATATACTAAAGATATCAGTAACTAGGAATAATTATGTACTATTTGAGATATAAAGCCATGCAACTAGAGCTTTAAAAATAACTCCTAGCAGTCATGAACTTTCATTTTCCTCTGAACAGTTCTGATATTCAGTATCAAGACTGGTCTTCTAATCTACTGCAGAAAAGCAGGTTATAACATGGCATCTATCAGTCATCTCTTCTTAACAGAAATGGTAACACATATCACTGCTAAGAAGAAAATCATCCAAGAAACAGACATTTCCTTATACTTTAAAGAAAGTTGTAAAAGCAAACTGGAACTCTCTTCAACATCTGGACTTACCTCAGAACACTGACAATCTGTGTTTAACAGTAATCATTTCTGTAACAGATGTAGAAAGAATGTTCCTTTCTTTTGGACTTATCTGAACTAAGACAACATTTGGAAATTGAAAGAATACGAAAGCACGTCCTTTCCCACTAACTATAAATAATTTGGAAGGGAAGAGAAAAAAAAGCTATGACGTTTACTACGAGGCTTAGATGGTCTTATAATGAATCCCACAGCAAGAATTTATTTAAATCACATGCTGTGTTTCTTACAATGCTCATCTTCAGAAACCAGTGATTCAAAATTGCATAATTCTTGATGAACTATTACAAAGTCCATTTCTTGATCATGACATTTACATTCTAGTTTTGTTACTGATGAAGACAAAAATCCAGAATTTGTAAGAATGTTGTGTTGGATAAACAAATTGTTACTTTCCTAACAATTTCCAATATATCCACATTGTAAATAAAGTATAATTTAAAACAGTATGTCCCTAAATATCTTTACAAATAACTGTGATGAAGCTTGTTAATTCAAAATGAAAGTTAAAGTGTGAACACTTAAAATGAAACTTACTACTACTTGATTTTGTGAATAAATAATTAAAATGATCTTAAATGGCCTATTTTTTTTTTTTAACAGAAAACACACTCAGTCTTTTCAATTGACAACTCACGTTGTAGTTTAATCCATGCCATACAAGCATTTAAAACATGAATCTGTGTATGTTCAAACCTCTACCCTGAGGGGTCATCCAGCTTGGAGTTGTTAAATCACTGAAGAGAGAGTTCTGTCTTTGGCATGAGAGCCCTATCACAGTAGGGCTCTGTATATGGCAGTCAGACGTCACCTGGCTTTTCCATGAGAAGGGGACTGAGGGGGATGTGGAATGGGTGGCAGGCTGGACACTGGGCCTCGGGTTCCTGAGGGGTATCCAAGAGCCTCTCTCAATGACTTTTCTGAGATGCCTCCTGACCACAGAAAATCATCATCTTCATCTTCCAATTGCAAAACGGCACAAAACAAAAAGGTAATAAAAGAGGAAATCATCACCTAAGAAGCCTCCTTATTCCCTACTCTCATCTCCAATAGGCGCCTAGATTCTTACAACAGAATCCTTTTCTTGTTGGTAGGATCAACTGTCTGGATATTAAGTATTGAACACTTGGGCAAACTTTAATATAAACATGGACTGACTCAAGAAATGGGGGAAAAAAACCGCTCAGTAATTTCATATTAACATGGAATAGTATCAGAACCAAAAACCACCGCTCTAGTTTCAACTTTAATTCATTTGAGCTTGCTGACTCATGCTATCTAGATGTAAAGAACTCTGGCAGGAGGAAGGTGAACTTTATTCAGCAAACGGTTACCGAATGCCTAGCATCAGTCCCATAGCCCAAAGGAGGACAGAGACCTAGAGGGAAGAGTATAAGCCCATCAGTCATCCTATTTATATACTTTACAACAGAAAAAAATAAATAGAGATAAGATATTCCTGAGCATACAGGGGGAAGCTCTTAATTCTGAGATAGCAATCGTTTTCTCTCTGCATTTCCTTAAATAAGACAAACTGGGTAGAGGGCAACCTAAGTAAGAGCATGCAGGGCCAGAAGCAACAACTCAATTCCATAATTTCATCTATCCATCTATTCCTCTTCACTTAGTTTATTCTCTCTCCCTCTGAAAGATCAGAACCAAGGGATCCAAAGCATCTGAGACAGGAAATGAGTAATGCAGGAAAAGGATGTGGTCTGAAAAAGAGTGGATTCTGGGGCTGAGCCAGAACAAGTAACAGGCATAGGTCAGAGCTGGGGGAAGGGGTCCTAGTGACAGGAAGACAAATCTCAGAGTCAATCAGCGTGGAAGAGAAAGTCAGTGACAGAGTATGTTTGGAGAACAAAACAAGTTCCCCAGGAGGCTGTCCTCCAGGGAAGGAACAGAGAAGCAACGGCTGAAGAAGTGTGCAGGAGAACCATAGCTGTGACAGAAGGAAGAAGGGGGCAATTTCCTCTTTACTGAGAGGAGGAAATAATATATACTATGTGCACTTGATGAAGGTACATTAGAAATTAAGATGGGATGTGGAAGAGAAGAGGGCTACAAGATGGGTCTGAGACAACACCCAACATTCACTAAGAACTTATATGCCACATGTCAGTAAAAAAAGTTGAGGGAAAAACAAGGGGGGGGGAGGGTGAAAACAGGAGAAACTGTTCATAGAAAAGCAGTTGGGTAACCGAGACACCAACTGGAAAACAACAGGAGAGTGGACTAAGAAACTGCCCACTTTCTCGAGATAAAGGCTGGAGGGGAAAAAAGCATCTATTCTTCCCAGTGTGTATGGACAAGCCTAGAAACAGATCTTGGGTGGGCAGAAAAGCAGCGCTCACGTGATAAACAGGGCCTGGAAAGGGCAGGTGCCCAAAGAGCACCACTCCCCATCTGCCAGGCCCTCTGTGAAACAAGCCTGCCCTTGTGAAGGAGCCAAGCCAGAAGCCATGGTCCCTGCCTTACAGGGGTTGGGGCCTAGATGCAGAAATCAACAGTGGAAAACAGCTTATCAGCTGATTTCAAAACTGGGAATATTCCCAATCCAGACACTGGGGCTTATGTGTGAAAAGCACTTTTATATTCTCCACAGGGATTAGGACAGTGCTTTATCTAAAACACTGTTTTACCTTAAACACTGTATTTTACCTTTTAGCGTTTTACCTAAAAATTTAAGGTGTGTTAAGTCTAACTAAATGAAACCCAAACTACTTAGCTATATTGGTATATTAATATTCAAGAGGAAATCTCTCATCCTGTAACTAATGTAGTAGGATACTCTCTAGTCTAGAGTCCAAATGATGTGAAGCCCTATATTCCTTGTGACCCAAAGCTAAACCCTAATCAATAGGCACCACCACAGGTGCCTGCCCTGCCCTGGAATATCAGATAGGATTGGGAGTGGGGAATACAGGAGCAAGAAGGAATTTCCTTGCTTCACTAGCCTGTCATGTTCATGCTGACCTATTAATCCTAGCAATTCCAAGATTTGGGTTGACTCAGGAGGGGAATAAAAATCCCAGGTGAATGTAATTGGATTACCTAGTAATACCCCAGGGCCAAATGGCTGGAAAAGGCCAGGACAGTAGGGTCTGGTAGAGTAAAACATTACTTTCTAAATTAAAAATCAAGACACTCATCTGATAAGACAATGGGATGGAATAGTTTAAATTGGTGTTGTCCTAGAAAAATTGGGGACATACAATAGATTTAGGTTGGCAGTTTATTTCACAAGGGATCCTTCTGGGTCCAATATGCTAATGGAAGAGGATTAAGAAACCACGAGGGGAGATACGTGAGGGGAAAGCTGTCACTGATTTTTGTAAAGCTGGAAAAAGAAAAAGAGTGTGCGCTGTAGACAAGACACGAAGCTGGTAATCATTCTAAGTATGGAGTAGGAAGGAGAGGAAAGTTGATCAGAACCGAAAGTGTGTTAGTGAAATCTGTTCAGGCAGCAAGGCGAAGGTGGGGTTGGCAGATGGGGGTCGCACTGGCACAAACTGGCATCCAACAACGCGGGTGCTAGGGGGCTAGGCATTCAGACTGCAGCTTCACCACTGGTTTGCGACCAGGCCTTGGGCAAATTACTTGCCTCTCTGTGGACTTCAATTTAATTAAGAATTGAACAATTCCCGGTTTTAACGCAAAGAATCAACAAATGCAGCATACCTTCATTTGGCACAGGAAGAAGAGAAAATGCTCTTCTAAAAATGGAAGAGAGGACAGGCACAGAACAGCTTGTCCCTTTCCCATCCAATAAAAAACCTCATGAGGCTGAACTAGATTGAGAACAAAACTCTCCAGCGAGGCCGCAGGCGCCTCCGGGATAGGTTAGTCCTCTCCTAGTAAAGAGCAGCAGATGCCAGCAGTCCTGCTCTAACGGACCGTCCACCCGGGAAACCGCGCTCCCGGGGAGGCGACCAGCCGGGGCGGGGGCGTGCGGGGACAGGGACACACGGAAGCCCGTGGCGCGCAAGGCTGACGCGGTGACTTCCAGGGCTGCGCGGCCGGGGCAGCAGGGTCCCCAGGCGAGGCGGCGGCGACCGGGCACCTCCCAG
>JAJEJO010050616.1:349716-380127 GCA_020662805.1 Glaucomys volans | reverse complement strand
TCCTTTCCTTTTCTTTCTTTCTTTCTCCCTCCCCCCCTCCCCCCCTCCCCCCCTCCCTCTCTCTCTCTTTCTTTCTTTCTCTTCCTTCCTTCCTGTACTGGGAATTGATTCCAGGGGCTCTTTACCACTGAGCTACATCCCTAACCCTTTAATTTTTTTTTTTTTAATTTTGAGATAGGGTTTTGCTAAATTGCCGAGGCTGGCCTCCAACTTGTGATCTTCCTGCCTTGGCCCCTTAAGTAGCTTGGATTATAGACATGAACCACCACATCTGGCCTGATCTAAATTTCTCTCTTTCTTTCTTGTTTTAGACAGGCTCTTGCTAAATTGTTGAGGCTGGCCATGAACTTGCAATCCTCCTGCCTCAGCCTCCCCAGTGGTAGGATTATAGGCATATGCCACCATGCCTGACCTGATCTGGAATCTCTTTGTTTCTACATGTTGCTAGTTTTCTTTCTGTTATTTTAACCAGGCTGACTCTTTGAGATTAAGGAAGCTTATATTTTTAGTAATCCCTTCAGCATCTAGCAGCTGCTCCGTATATAGTAAGGATTCAGGGAATTCAGCTCAGAGATTGATTGTCCTCCCACCAATCCCTCTCTCTAGTGGCATCCAGGGTAGCTTGGATGATTCAATCCCATGTAGAAGCTACTCTCTCCAGACTCCCACGGCTGGGAGCCACAGGAGGAGGCTGTTACACATGGATTTTACAACTAGAGGCTGATAACCAAGAAAAAGGCAACATCTGGGTCTCAAGCTAATATTTTTAAAAGAATTCTGTGATGCTATAGGCACACAGATTTCAAACTGAGTTATGGGAGGTACCTTCTTTTTAAAATTTTTGTCTATATACATGCAAGTTTCAGATTATCTCATCACAGCCCAACTGGAATTCCAAGCAGGATGCCAATAGGAATGGAAAGGAAAGAACAGAAACAAGAAGCAATACGAAGGAAAGTCACAATGGTCCTGGTGACTGCTGTGGACAGAGGGAATTTGGATGGCCCATAAGATTTTAATCTGAATTACCCTGGATGAGGGAATTAGGAAACTTGACATTGATGTGGTGTTGAGTTTGAGGTGATGGTGGGACCTTGGTAGAAATTGCCAGCAGGCATTTGGTGATGATAAATTGTCCCTGACCCAGTCTAAGTCCTGTCTCCTAATGCTGCATCAGCAAAGAATGTTCATCAGATAAACCTAACACCCGGGTATTTTGAAGACAACTCTTGCTAAGGCACCTGAGACACTATAGACGCCATGCAGTACCCTACTAGACCCCAGTGGCCAAAGGGACCAGCAAGTGATGGGCATTGTCACTGGAAATGCAACCCACTGCCCTGGACAGAGTCATCCCATGGGCTACCCATCTGAGGGAAGGGTCCACTCAGGGGAGCTAAGAGCATCAGTGGTGTGTCCCACCACCTGATGATGGTGTGGTCAGAGCTTCAGCTTTTCCCAGTGGAAGAAGAGTTCTGGGCTAGGTGCTCACACAAATTTTCTCTAGCTCTACAACTTGATGGGGTGGTCACAGTAGGAAGATTTAAAATTCAGGATTAATAAGATGGGAAAGAAAGGTTAAAGAGGCAAAAGCCTCTAAATCTGTAGAAGGCAGAGAATGCATTTAGAGATAATACATATTTGTTGTACCAAATGCTGTAGTTTGGACCTTAAATGACCACCAAAGGTCCATGTGCTGAAGGCCTGGTCTCCGAGGTGGTGCTGTTGGGAGGTGGGGAGCCTATGGGAGAACTTCACGTCTCCGGGGGGATGCCCCTGAAGGGGATTATGGGACCTCTGTCCCCTCCTCCCTCTTTTGCTTCCTGGCCATGAGGTGAGTAGTTTTGCTCAACCATGGGCTTCTGACATAATGTGCTGCCCAACCACAGCCCCAAAACAATGGGGTCAGCCAATCATGGCCTGGAACCTCTAAAACTGTGAGCCCAAAGAAACCTTTTCTCTTTATAAGTTGATTAATTTAGGTATTTGCTACAGTGACTGAAAACTAACACCAAAGGCTGGGAGAGGAAACGGCTGGCCTCCTGGTCCTCTATTCCTGTACTTCCTATCCTATTCCCTCCCCTCCCCTAACCTGTGCTGCTCACAGGAAACTAAAGGAATTATTTCAGGACAAAAAATGTCACTATAACCCAACCTGAGAATAAAGCTCATAAAGCTTAAATAAGTTCATAGATTAAAGACCCAGAGATATTTTAAAGGAGTACATAGGTATTTTTGAGGTTAATAATAAAAAAATACCATGGTTTAACTCCAGCATTATCTGGGGTCAAAAAATTCTTTTGTTTAGAGTATTGCAATAATTCTGTAACTGTTCTTCCTGATTCCAATTTCTTTTCTGCTGTAATCCATCTCATGTATAGAACACAAATTAATCTTTCTTAGTGCCTGAATCTGAACCCTGGCTGAAAGCCACAGAGGACTCTCCTTTATCTGCAGGTGTCCCAAGCCCCTGGCATTCAAGATCTCTTTTCAACATAGACTAACCTTTTGATTTTTATTATCTCTTTGACCCAAGCAATCTCTACTGTTCATTGTCCCCTGTCTCCTCTACAGTTAGTGCCTTTTCTCATACTATCTAACACAAACCAAATCCTTGTCATTCTTCCATGACCCATATAGCCAATGGGACTCTTCTGTTTTCTGAACTGCCACTGAGGTTTTCCAGATTAGCACTGCCCTCTGAGATGCAGTGTGAACAGCAGTTGATGTGAGTTCTAGAGTCAAAATGCTTGGATTTGAATCCCAACTCTGCTGCCTACCATCTGTGTGATACTGGGTAAATGACTTGACTTCTCTGTACCCTTTTGCCATCATCTTTAAAATGAAGGCAAGCATGATATCTATCTTGTAGTTATTTCAATAAATGACTCATCTCAAGATTTATGTAACTCATTTGTTTCTTCCAGAGTACCTTGAATTTAGTGGATGCTTGGTCAGCACTATGGAGTGAATGAGTGATGGTATGCTTGGACTTGTTCTCTTCAGAGCCAGAACATGGGTGAGATGGGTATCATCCCACTGGCCACACGGTCTTACCAACAGTCTAGCTGGCTGAACCTCATGCCCATCCAGCCTCTCATGACCTTCCTGTGCCCACCCTGGCTGATTCCCTCATCGTGCCAGGAAACTTCCTGTCCTCTCAGGCCTTTTTGGCCTCAGTCTCAGTGCTTCCACCTGCTGGGATGCCTGCCTTCTGCTTCAGTGATCTCAGGTTTAAGGGGCTTTGGCTGGGTCTCAGTTCCTGTTTTCTCCCTGTTCACCTTAACCTCAGTTTCCCTAGATTCCTACATACTTTGTTTGATTCATTTGTGACTTAACACGTACTCTCCTATATACATATTTCTGATTTTAAAAAACTGATTATCCACCTCCATTTTAGCATCTTTGGAGTTGGGCTGTGTATTATAGCTGATGTTAATTTCTTTCTTAGAGTTAGTAAAATAACAGTGCATCTTACAATCAGAGATGTCTTAGATTAAATGAAATAGGAATACTTTTATTATTTTGTGTGTAGATATGCTATCTCTTCAAATAGACTATATGCTTTTTTTTTTTTTTTTTTTTTTAAAGAACCAGGGATTGAACTCAGGGACACTCGGCCACTGAGCCACATCCCCAGCCCTATTTTGTATTTTTATTAGAGACAGGGTCTCAACTGAGTTGCTTAGGGCCTCGCTAAGTTGCTGAGGCTGGCTTTGAACTCGCGATCCTCCTGACTCAGCCTCCCAAGTCGCTTGGATTACAGGCGTGCGCCACCACGCCCAGTGACTATATGCTTTTTGAGTCAAAGTTTTTGAGTCTTATTTTTTAATCCAAAAGATGTGCTTTAATTGAATCAAAGCTGTACTTCTTTTGCCCTCTGTTTTGTCTAACTTAATACTTGGCATGTTTGTAGGAGCTCAGCAAATGTCTTCTGATGATCGTGACAAGATCAATTTGTTCTCTCCCTCTTTCCTGCCCTCCCTGCTCAATTTGGGGGCAGTGAGGCCACAATACCAGAAGTCATGTTGCTCTTTCCTCCAGCTAGGATGGGTATATCAGTTTGTGAAATATTAATGTACAGAAATGTCTCTGGACCTTTCTTCTGATTTCTTCCTAAAGACCAATAGCTTCCTTCTCCCCAGCTCCCATTCCCTTGCTGGCAGAAAGCTCATTGCTTCTAAGAAACATGGGTTGTTTCTGTGGGATCTCAACCACAGCTTTGCAAAGCCTGATCAGTCCTTTGTGTTGTGGAGCAGAGGAGAGACAGGCCCAGGGCCTTTGCAAATTAGGACCTCGCTCAAAGGAGAGACTCCTTTGAAACAAAGCTCAACTTCCTGGCTGGTGCTCTAACCTGAATTGCCTCCTTAGAATCTGAAGAGGCCACTGCTTCCCAACCAGTGTGTTGATACTAACAAGAGGATTAAGATCTCACAGGCAGGAGGGCTGACTCAGGGGTCACTGGCAAACCCCCTCTACTGCATCCACTGCCAGAATTTATCAATAATAGTTCTCTATTGATCTCAAGGCTTGACATCTATAGGAAATAACTCACTGTCTCAGAAATACAAGCACCTTGTTTACAGGTGGTGGGCCTGACCACGCCCTTATTTTCTTGGGAGTCCACTATAACAGACTGGAGTTTGGAGGATGCCTGTGGGAGAGAAATGGCTATCTTTTTACCAATCACTACTTTTTGAGATTTAAAAAGTTAAGTGAAGATATAATTTCAACCATTCATTCAGTCAATGTTGACTAAGCACCTACTACAGAGGAAGCACGATGCTTGATGCTGGATAAAACATGGTCCCCAGAATAGATTATAGTCTAGTAAAAGAGCAGATGGTAGACAGAGACTCTCAGCATAATTGTTAAATGTTGTGATAGGAGATAAGCACAGAATATTAAGAACATGGAAAAGAGGATTTCGCTTTGGAAGGAGGGCGGAGAAGGCTTCCCTCAGGAGGTGCTTAACATGGTTCAGAGTTACAAAGTTTACAAAAGGAACAGCATGGGGAGAACTGGAGGCACAGGTACCGTGGCGTATTAAGGGACCCACAGAGCCCCCCGTACAGCTGCAGGTCAGGGTATCTGTAGGAAGGAGCCAGATGAGGAGGCACTTCTAGGTTGGCTCTAAGTTGTGCAGCATATTCAAGAGGCTGCTGTGCTCCAAAGAAGCCTCATGTGACCAGGCTTTAGGAGGTGACTGAGACTGAAGCCGGCCAGAGGTCAGAGCTATACACACATGAAAAGATGAGGGCACTTTTAAAAAACCTATTTATTTATTTATTGGTATTGGAGATTTAACCAGGGATGCCTTACTACTGAACCCTTTTTGGTTTTCATTTTGAGACAGGATCTCACTAAGTTGCTTAGGGCCTTGTTAAGTTGCTGAGGCTGGTCTTGAACTTGCAATCCTCCTGTCTCAGCCTCCTGAGCTGTTGGGATTATAGGTTTGCACAACAGTCTCGGGCAAGGGTACTCTTTTTAGAAAGACTTAAGATAATTCTACATGAATTTTCTGTGATGCATTTCCTCCAGGCTTAGGGTCAGGAGGAGTTTGAGAAGGGAAGGAGAACTAAGGGGAGTTTCCCTGTCAGAGGAAACTAGGTCATAAAAACAGGCTTGCAGGGCATTCTATCACATTCTACACAGGCTTAATGCCTTTGGGTCTACTTGGCAGCCATCTGGCAAAACCACCAAATACTCTGTGTGTGCAAGATTCCTTGCTGAGAAGCTTGGAGAATTAAAAAAAGAAACTGTTTTTTTTGCATCTCTGCTCCTGCCCTGCCCCTGGCGGTGGGCTAGCACTACAGGGAAGTGGGTACAGGCATGGGTTTTAGAGTCAGGCAGATCTGAATTTGGTTTGGTTCTACCACCTAGAACCTTAGACAAACTGCCTAAGTCACTTTGGATCTTGACTTCCTGTTCTGTGAATGGTGATACATAGCATTTGGGGTAGTTGTTAGTATCAAATGGAATATTATGTTCAAACCACAAAGAAGTTTACTGCCTTTGCTCAATGAGTGGTACCCAGAAGATGCTCAGTAAATGATAGATATTTTAAAAACACCATTGATTTGAAATTCTCAAACAATTTTCATAATTTGAATCTCATTTATTCTAATAAGAAACCTATGAGGTAATTGAGCAGTGTCCCCATTTTACAACAAGAACTGAGAGTAGTTTCCCAATGACTTCCACAATGCAGAAGGTTGAGGGGAAGCTGACTTCATTTGACAGACAAAGTCCAGTGGCTGGCACACAGCAAATGCCCTGAATGCCTATGATTGAGTGAATAACTGTCAGCAAGCACAAATGAATATGGCAACCCCAGGAATATGAACTGTGGGCTGCTGAAAACTTGAAGGGAATCTTGGAGGGATGGATGAGGAAAAAGGCATGTTCTGGCAGAACGTAGGGAGGAAAAAGAATATGTCAGGTCAGGTCAGTCACAAAGGGGTGGGAGTGGGAGAAGAAACAAGACCATATTTGCTAGGCTATAATGGAAGGTCTGTGTGAGGAAGTCATAGCAATCAGAGTGGTGTGATGGGCAGGGTGGGAGGGTCCTGACGGTTCCACACAGGTCAGAGTCCGTCCATTAGTAGTCATCAACATGCTGCCTTGTGGTCCCTTATAGAGACCTGACATTCCAACTGGCAAGGTAGGAAATACAGACACAGTGAAGGTCTCTAAACAGGAAAGAAACAATGCAGCCATTGAGGAAGATAATTCTAACAGCTAAGAAGGATGTCCTGGAGATCAGTTAAGCCTCATCTAGTCAGCAGGCTCTGAGCAAAGCGGGAAGCCAGTACAGAGGATCTATCATCAGAACCTGGTGATCAACTGGTGATAAGGTGAGGGTGGGAACAGGAAGGAAAAGAGCATTTTATGTTTGGGTCACTTTTGCAGGTTTCTCATTCATTTATGTAGCCTAGGGAAATTTGACCACCTGTTTCATAGATGAGGAAACTGAGGTTTACAGAGGTTAAGTAACTTGATCATTAAACCAATAAGTGATGAAACTGGGATCTGAAGCCAGGTCTAATGTTGAAGCTCCTGCTTTTCCTGCTAGAACATTCTGCCTCCCTGGTAAAGGGAAAATGGGCTATAGGAAGACCTTGGGACTGTGGACAGTGGTTGGGAATCTGGGAAAGGGGACCTCTCCATAGAGCAAGACTTCAGGGGTTTTGTTTTGTTCATGATATTCTGCAAATGGAAAAAAAAAATGGTATGAAGTGGGATGATACCCAAGTAGGAATACCCTATAGAAGCTGGAAATCTCTGGAGAGAGGGCATGAGAGCAGGGATGGACGTATATTGAGAAGCTACTGGTAGATAGGTGGCAGGTATCTGAGAGGTGGGAACAGACAAGTTCCTTTAAGAGTTAAATAAACACAAGGGGCACAGGACTGAAGAGACCCACAGCTAATGGCGGCAGGGCAAAAGAAAAGGCAAGGACAGGTCCTGCCTCCACACACAGATGGTCACATATGTATGTGGCCACTTTGGGCTCAGGTGCTTCCCGTTGCCAGCTGAGACAATCCTCCTGTTTCACTCTTGAAATGGACTCATTTTTTAAAGCACAACCCAAGTTTCCAAACCCCTATTAAGATTTCAGCTCTTATTCAGTTATGTAACCCCTGCAGTGCTTAGAATAATGTTTGGCACATAATAGGTGCTAAATGAACAGAAGACAGAAAAATCATTTGGGAATGGCAGTTAATTATTCTTTCTGAGCTGGATCTTCATTTGTGCAATGGAATGATCACTGTTAGGATTAAATGAGATATGCAGATAAACAGGCAGTACAGTACCTAGAACATGGTTGTTCACTAACTAGAAACTATTAACTTGTAGCAACCAGTGAAGTAGTATAATAGAAGCCTAAGGTAAAGAATTTCAGGAAAGAAGGCAGACTCAACAATTCCAAGGCCCTTTGTGTATCACAGCTGGCTCTCTCTCTCTCTCTCTCTCTCTCTCTGTCTCTCACACACACATACATGTAAACACACATACATATATATGCAGTGGAGGATGTTAAGCAAAATATAAAACTCCTCTACTGCTAACCTATATCTTCTGGAGTTTTCCCCCTGAATAGTAAGAAGAGATTCTTCATCATCTAGATTTGATCTGACAGTAGATAGGTGAAATGACCAGCATGACCAGTTCTATGATTTTAGTATTAGAATTGATGGGAATTTTGATTTCCAGCTTGATAACAAGCTTACCTGCCTGCATTGCTGTGAGCTGGATTCTCTAAGTGAAAGTGTGTTCACTCCATCATTTGGTGGCTGCTTTGGAAGGGAAACATGGGACCTGAGAATCTAAAACTCAGCAAGCATCGCACTGTCCAGTCTATGACAGACGGAAAGCTCTGACCCTGACACAGAATACTCTCTGTGAGTAAACAAAGCAGCTATGTGGCAGGCCTGCCCAACAGAGAGTTCTCTCTTCAGAGTCCTGAGGTGGGCTGAGGGTATGGAACAAAGACCTGGCATCTGGAGGCAGACTGGGTAAAAAGGACCCCGGATTTTCAATGACCCAACAGCTCCCTTTTATCACAGCATCCCCCTCCCGGTCAGCAACTTTCTCCTCACCTTTGGGCCGAATGTGCACCCAAAGGCCAGGGTTTATCCTCTGCAATGAGGACTCCAAGAACCAGGCCTCCCAGCTAGAGCTGCTGCCCAACTCCCTTAGGACTCGGCGTCCCTGGAGGCCAGGCCCATGAGACCCTTGCTGCCTGCCCCTCTCCTGTCCTCTGTGGTCGGGTCCTCCTATCACCGAGAAGGGCAAGACCAGACCTTTGCCTTCCCCTCCAAAGCCAGACCTCAGGCTCCCTTCCTCCCAGTAGTCCCCTCCCCCACCCCACCCCCTTTCAGGGCATAAGGGACCTTTTCTATTTGCAGAGCCTAAAGAAGCTGGTTGCCAAGGTGACAGGAGCAGGAACAGCAGGGAGCTTGCCATGGGGGAGGGGCTTTGCCCCCAAACAGCTGTCAGTGGGAGCAGTCCCAGCTGGGACTGGAGGGTTTGCCTCTCTGGGAGGGAACGCCCCCAGGAGAACACATGCCCCGCCCCCCCAGGTCTCCACTGGCTACTTTCCCTGGGGGCTGCAGGCCAGACATTCAAAAATGCTCCAATAGCAAAACAAACAAACAAACAAACAAAACAAAACAAAACAAAACAAAACAAAAAAACATGCACATTCTGCATCTCTTCTTCATCTCACAGGCTTCCCTCAGCTCTTTCCCTCCCTTGGCTCATTGACAATGGGTCCTCTGAGCAGGAGACCAGAAGCCACCTCTGCCTGGGGAACTGTGGAGCTAAGACAGGTGCTGCTCCAGGCTGCCCCCCATCAGGCCATAAGAATTATTTTAGTCTTTTTGTTCCGGAGGCCCTCAGAGGATCGGCCACTCCTAAGCCTCCCCCAGCTGCCTCGTATTTGGGAGGGGGAGGCGGGAGTGGAGGGGCCTGGAACCAAGGGCTTGTTGAGGGGAGGGGTGGGAAGAATAGCACAGGCCGGTGGGAGGCAGGAACAATGCAAAGCCCACTGATCTGCGTCTCTGGGGAGAGGGTCTTTGTAGTAAGCACTCAGTTCACAGCTGCGCCATGGAAAGTGTGGTGAGGCCCTGGGCTCCGTACTGCATTGCAGGCCCACGCTGTTGGCCTCCAGCCACACCTAGGACCCTGGATCTCAAGCCTGTTACTCATTGGTGCTTGCGGGCCAACAGAGGAGCAAGCCTGTTGTCAGCTCTACAAACTCCAGTCTTAGAACCCCTGGACTCTTTGAGCTTTGGGTCAGGTCAGGCAAGGCCAAGAAGGTCCCAAAGGAACGTACACTAAGGCCAACCTGGCTTGATTAAGGACAGAAGCTGACTCTGCCAGATGTGGAGTTAGGTCCCAACTCTGTCATTTACTACTTAGGTGACCTTAAGAGCTTAGGATATACTAAGTTCTCCCTGAGCCTCAGTTTTCTTATCTATAAAATGGACCAACATCTACCTTAAGGGTTCTTTTTAAGGTTTAAATGCTTAGCAGATTAGCACACAAGGGACTTTCCCTTAGTACTGGTCCCCTTTCTGTCTAATTTTCTTGAGACCTCAGAGATGCCTAACAGGAGGAAGAACCTAAGAACTGCTCTTTTGAAAAGTCCTTAGACCTTGGTGGGCTTGTTTAGGTTTAGAGAGAAGTTGTATGTTGAACTGGGCAGGAATGAGTTCTCAGGAAGTCCTGAGTCCTGGTGCTCAAGGGCTGAGGGTTGAGTGAGAATGCAGAAGAAATGCAGCTTCCAAGTTCCAGCTGCAGTCCAAGCCGCTGTCAGCACTTTGTAAGATTCCCTTGTTTTTACCATTTTGAGCCTCAGTTTCTTATTCCATAAAAGGAAGAGGTTGGAGTCTCTGGAGAAAGCAATGTCAGACACTGAGAAACTTTGGGAGCCATGGGGCTTCTGTAGGGCGTTGCTTTCCTCACTCAGAGGTGACCACAGGGAGGCAGCAACTGGCCCTTTGTCCCAAGTGGTTTCTGAAGTCTCAAAAAATGAATAAATTATTTCAGTCCAGCTCTTTCCCAACTCAGCTTCATGCTCTCCATGTGCTTCCCTCTGTCTATTTGGGATACCTTTTCTCACTTCATCTGCTGGGTCACTGCTCATGCTTCTAGTCTCAGTAGATGGCACCTCTGACCCATTGTGCTTGGCAGCGAGGTGATCATCTGTGCCCCACAGTACTTAATAGGATTAAGAAATTGAATGGATTTGTTTATTTATCTGGTTTCTTCCTTTCTACACACTCTTTTAGGTAAGAAGTCATACTGTGAGCTGGACCCAGTGGCTGTAATCAGAGAGGCTGAGGCAGGAGGATTGCAAGTTTGAGGCCATTCTTAGAAATTTAGTGAGAACCTCAGCAACTTAGTGAGACCCTGTCACAAAAAAATAATGGGGATGTGGCTCAGCAGTGGATTGCTTGTCTAGCATGTGTGAGGCCTGGGTTCAATCCCTAGAACACGCACACACACACTCATGCTTACATGACCCTGATTTTAATCTAGCGTAAACACATAGTAGCTTTTCAAGAAAAGATATGCAAGTTAGATTGAATTGCAAAATGGTCTGGGTGAGGGCAGAGGGTTAGTGGTTTTCTCAGGTATGTGACCACGGTGAGTCTTTCTTTAAAACCAAGCCACATGGCCCACCACTCTATTTATTTCAGTAAATAAAACAGCTTGATCCTGTTCCCTGGACTGATAGGTCTGGCTTCTAGGGCTGCTGGCAGATTTTCCCATTAAAGATTGCCTATAATAGGCAGTGCTGGGATGGTTCAGCAGGCGGGAAAGGAGAGTAGCCAGGGAATACTGATTCATCCCCTTTGCAGAATTTGCTGGCTTTTTTTTTTTTAATCTCCTAGATTTATTCTCCAGTGTCACCCTTACTGGCAAGCCTTCCTCAGTTCCTCTCCTCAAGGCTGACTCACTCTGCTCCTACAGTGCCTATGCTTACAGCCCAGCACTGAGCACACCATACTGCCCTCTACCTGTCAGTCTCCCCACCTCGACTGTGCCCTCCTTGGTCTCATTGCTCTCTGCATGCCCGGAACTGGCAACATGACTGGCACACATCAGTACACAAACACCTGCTGAATGATGAGACAGGGAATGCTCTCCTCCCTACTCCCTGTGTGGCTCCTCTGTGCTTCTGCTAGCCCCCATCCTTCTGAGTCACAGGGAATCTCAAAATAGTCCACCTGCCAACCTGTGCTCACTCAAGGTTAAGAGATATGACTGTGTATTCCAAGGTCCATTGTGAAGAACTCGTTTATTCCTACCCATCTGGCTTCCTTTCTTAAAGTTAGAAACAGAAATCAAACTAGAAAGGTGAAACAGAATTAGGAGCTGAGGGACATCTCACAGAATTAGGAGCTGAGGGACATCTCAAGATTGGAAGAGAGGAGAGAGACACTTGGTTGGTCTATGGGGAAAATGAAGGTTTGAAAGACTCCTCCTGACTCATGGTCTGCTCTGGATTCTTTTTTCCTGGAGCCCTTACCTGGTGCAATGAGGGGGTGGGCAGTCACAGCAGGAACGGTTCGGCTGAGCCCAGCCCGGCCCTCCATGCTGCCTGGCAGGCTGCCATTGCCATCTCCTTTCTTGAGTGGCTCCATCACACTGTCAGTTATGCCAGGTTTGGCACCTGCAGGGGAACCCTGAGCAGTGTTTCTGCCCTGTGATGGGATAGGCAGAGGCTGGCTACTGCCAGGTGTGGGTTTCAGGGCCAAGCTGGGCAGGACAGGCTGAGTGGGGTTAGGGCCCGAGGCTGCTGCAGCTGGTGTCTGCTGTGTTCGGAGGGTCAGGTTCTGTACCTGGAAAAGAGGGGTCTATGGGAGTCCAGAGAAAGTGGTTAGGAGCAATACTAACAGCCAAGACAGAGGACGTAGGAATGGATCCAGGAATGGCTGAACAGGATAGTGGGTTATAAATTAGAGAGAAAAAAAGAGAATGAGTTAGAGGCTGAAAGAAGAACCAGAAGCAAGTGAAGTTCTAGAAAGGACAAGAAAGATCACTATAGATTGGATTCACCAACAAAAGGAACTGAATGCTGAGAAGTGACTGCTGCCCAGGCTGGGGTAGGCAGGGTCAGGGAGACCAGGCTCTTTCCCTTCTGTTAGCCTCCCTTCTTCCCAAACTAACAGGATTGGATGCCTACCACTCAGAAGTAATTCCCAGATACAGCAGAGCATGGGGCTTCCCACGCTGGAAAAGGCCAGGGCAAAAATGAAAGTCAATTGGTCAGCAAAGCCACTAGGCAAAGCATTATCTTGTCCTCAAAATGAGGTGAACTCCCAAGTCTTTCCAGAAACAGGCAGCAAGTTCATTCAGCCTGGCTCCTGACGCCCTCTGCTGGATACATGGAAGCTATGCCAGACTTCGATAAATGCTACCCAATACTGGACTCCCGTCCCCATTCTGGAGATGGGGTAGGAAGGTGGGAGAGGGAAGGACTTCTCCGTCCCCAGCTGACCCCTAGGACCTTCACTGCCATAATAGCATCCACGTGCTGCCAGCAGAAGGCAGGAACCCAGGGCTCATCCTTTCTCCCTCTCTGTGCCATTTCCAGGGAAACTAGCAGAGTTGGCACAAGTAATCAGAGTGGGATTTTCCACTTGCAAAGCAGCAACGACAAAGCAAGTTATCCTAAGGGGTGTGGTGGGGGGGGTCTTAAACCCTCAGCATGCTGCCCTCTGAACTCTAACTGTATTTGAGGGTAAATAGTCAAGAGGTGCTGAGGCCATCTGGATAGGAACTGAAGAGCTGGTCTGGGAACAGTGGGCTGTCCAGTCTCCACCTGCTTCCCTAGAAGAACCCAGCCTTTCCAAAGACTCAGCTCCTCCAGGGCTGTCCATCCCCAATGTCGTACCCCTCTACAGTGCTGCCCACCCCCCTGCCCTCCCACAAACATGGGATCCTCACCTGGGCGGGGGTGGGGGGCCGGGCGGGGGAGCCAGTGCCGAGCTCAGGCTGCACAGTAGCGACGGTGGCCGTGGGCGTGAAGATGAGCTGAGGGGACAAAGGAACAGTGCCGCCTAGGCTCCTAGCTACCTGCACCAGGTTACCTGGCTGGGCCTGGAATCACAGGAAACAGGCGCCTTTTACCTGCCCCATGTGGATTCAGCCACAGGGCAGAACACTTTAGCCAGGGAGCAGAGATGGAGATGGCTAGGGAAGTAGAAATAGGGAGGCAAGAAAGGGCAGGGGTCCCAGGGACCACCTGAAAGTTCACGAGGCTTGCAGTATGCTGACCCACACTGGGCAGTGACAGGATGGAGCAGGAGAGCTGTCTGGGACTTCAGAGCACTATGAGGGGCTCATTCTAGGTGGGTGGGTGGGGGGACCAATGTTCCCGGGACACCTTGAGGTCACTGTCTCCTCAGCATCCTGGCCAACAGGGACCTTAGGTGCCCAGGGGTGATTTTCCAGGTCTGATTCAACCCTGACCTGAGGGCTGAATCAGATCAAAACTCTCCTCAGAAGGGACCAAGTCAGACATATGCTTTTGGTCATTTTTAAGTCAAATTTGGAAGCAGGGCCCTACGAGCAACAATAGCAGAGGAAGCAGACAGTCTGGGGCTGTTCTGGTGTCCGAATGTCATCCGGAAGGGCACAGGTTACTTGCCATTCCCAGCTGGCACCTTGCCTCCATGTGGATTTAGTCTGCATCGGTGTGGACAGGCTGGTGAGCTGACACCACACCTCAGCTCTGGGGTCATGCTTCCAGTCTTGCTCCTCTGTGTGTGTAAGTCCTGCTTTTGGGGAGCAGCAGGCAGGCATCAGGGCCCCAGCGGGGGTGCTGAATGGGACACGGGATGAGTGAAGTCAAGGCAAGGGCAGGTTTGGAGGTATCACTGTGGCTGTCAGTTTGCTAGGGAAGTGAAAGTCTATTTGATGCTGTGTGCTGAAGAGGCCTTGCTGCAGAATGGGGATGAGCCTCAAATGAGGAACTGGGAGCCGAGAACAAGAGTGTGGGAGCAAGATCTGAAAGCTCCAAATGTCACGTTCCAGCCATAAGAGCAAAGGGAGGGGCAGGACTGACTGTTCTCAGGATGGTGTGCCAAGGGGCTGATGGGAAAACTCTTCAGCATGGGCAATGTGAGGTGTAACTCAGACGGGAGCTCAACACAGGCAGTAGGTTGGTTGCTGCCTGCTAGGGAGAATGCTGGCATTGTCCCAGCGAATTCTTTGGAATCTTAGGTTCCTCTTGGACCCCTTAGGGACAGGTGCAAAGGAGCTTTAATGTGTGCTGGCAATAGTCTGGGTGTATTCTGCCCAAACCAGCTCAGGGGACCCTGAATAGAAGGGGGGCTACTGGGAGGACATTGGGACAGCAGCGAGCAGCAGGTCCTGAAGCTGTATTTCTGCGCTACAGCGTACCTTTGGCCCTGACCTAGAGGTGGTCAGTCCTTGCAAAGACTGTCACAGTAGGGGAAGATCCCATTATGGGAGACACACAGGTGCCCTGTGTGAGTGTAAGTCTGAGTGTGGAGGACTGTCTGGGCCTGGGCCCCACCGGCTACCCTAATTAGTTCTGAAAAGCAGTTTCTGATAAGAAGGAGACAATTTTATTTTGCTCTAGGAGGTTAAGGAAGGGAGGCATTGTGGGTCACTTTATCTCAGCCTGGAATCCCACCCTTCCTTGAGTTATGGAGTCCACACCATGTTCCCACTCGGCCTTCCAGGCCCACCCTTTTTAATTCCATCCCCTTCTTCTTGCCCCTGTCCTGTAGTACTTCTTCCCCATTTTCTTGTCTCCTTACTCCTCTAGTCTCCCAGCTCCCAAATTCTCTGCCTGTGTCTTCCTGGCCCCAAATCTATGGCCCAAGCCGGGGGTACTCACCATCTGTGCCCTGAGATACATCTGTGCTTGGCTTGCAGTAAGGGCTGGAGAAGATGTGTTGCCCAGGAGCACGGCCTGCTGAGCAAGGCCTGAGGCAGTGGCTGAGTTGACACTCTGAGCCCGGTTGATGAGCTGGGCTGCTGCTGGGGAGGCTGCCAGATTGATCTGATGAAAAAGACATGTGCAATAGGAAATAGGAGGCTTTGCGGGTGAACTGTGTCCCCTCATTCATTTCTTGCTCTCTCCCTCTTCTGTTCCTTGGTTTATGTAGCCTCTTTAGGAACCCGCCTCTTGTTCTTGGGCCTGGGGGGCTACACCCAGAACTGCCCCATCTCTGGCCTAGGTGTAGAGGTACATGGAAGACTCAGCATTCAGAGAAGGAGCTAGCAACAGAGCCTTGACACCAGAAAGATGACAGGGCATTGAAAGAAGGGTTAGAGAGAGGGATGCACTTTTTTTTTCTTGGCAAGAGCAACAGACTCCAGATACGATCCTACACAGCTAAGGATTCACTAAGGATTGCTGGGTCCAGGAACTCATGAGAATCTTAGGTAAGGAGGAAGGAGCTGGTCCAGAACTGTGGGTGCTGTGGGCTGCTCCCCAGTCTTACTCACCGAAGGTGACTGGGCCGGGGCCTGTGCAGATGCATTGCTGCCAGAAGTGCTCCCTTGTCTGCTGGCCACTAGGCTCGCCTGGAAAAGAGCAAACTCCTGCTACTAGTGTCCCAGCACCCCACTCCCAGTCATTCTTGAGCTCTCACCTTCCAGGGAGTGCCTGGAAAGTGGTAAGGATGGCAGCCTCAGGAGGCCAGCCCCACTGTGTGGCCTCGAGCAAGGGTCCTGTCTCCCCTTTCATAAGGGGGGATAATGACCAGACCCAGCTGAAGGGTTGCTGAGAGGCCTGAACAAGCAGAGCACAGACACTAAGCACTCTGACTGTCAGCCATTGCTGCGGACCTTGTTTCTGTAGTTCTCTCCAGGCCTCCATCCCACCCACATGGCTCCCTGCATTGTGCTATGAGAGTCGCAGCCTGTCTTGCACAGCCAACCTCTCCCCACAGCTGCTCCTTTGTCATTTTTCAAGCATCAGTTCTGATGTTACTCCAGCAGACAGACCTTCCCTGATCACCCAACATGGGGTCATCTTCCTTGTCCTTAAGTCCTTAAGTCAGTAATCTGTTCTTCCCTGTCATAGTGCACATCACAGCTGAGATATTTAAATAGCTTCTTTCCTTGTCTATTTTGGTTCCTATTTACTTGCTAAATCCATACTCCAAGCTCCAAGAAGAGAGGGTCCACGGTGTACCCAGTGCCTGACCAGTACCCAGAGCTTTGCATAAAACATTCTGTCAGATGGATGGATGGGTGGGTGGATGGATGGATAAGTGGATGGATGGGTGGATGGAGAAGTGGATGAATGTGTTCTTCTCAACCACTTCGAGCAGAGGGAAATAGAGAAGTGAGACTGGCACAGCCTTCTCCTGTGAGTGCCTCATTGGAGTTATGGTCTCTTTCCCAGCAGCACAGTGAAGTGGTTGAGAAAATGGCTCTCCTAGCACTTCTCTCTGGACAACCTGTGAGAATCCAGTTGCTCCACTCACTAGCTGGGTTCTCTCTGTTCCCGCCAAAAGAAATGATGGCAATAGCCCTCACTGGGCTGTGTGAGGACTGGCAAGAGGATGCATGGGAAGCACGAGGCAGTACCTGCTTCCTCTTCCTCTTGCTCTCACAGCCTGGACACCCATGAGCCTCAGCCCAGCGGCCAGCTTCCTCACCTGCTGTACTGCCGCCAGGCTCTGGAGCTGGGCGCTGCTGAGGTGCTGCTGCTGCAGGGCGGCTGTCTGCAACATCAGGTGCTGCTGCTGGGCGGCGTACATCTGCTGCAGGTACTGAGCCGCAGTGCTGGGCTGCCTGTGCAGGGCCTGCTGGATCACCTGGGGGCCGGAGGAGAGTGGGAGCTGCATGACACCTTACTGCAGCCATGGCTTGGCAACCCAGCTCTCCTCAGCTGCTCAGAGAAGAGCCCCAGGGTCTGTGAGCCACCACAACCCCTCACGCCTCTCCCAGCGCCTGACTCTGAGACATCTGTTAGAAGAGTCTTCTTGTCTGTCTATGTCATCTGTCTTGATCGGTCTCCAGCCCCTCCCTGCCAGGCCTGCTGCTGTGCCAGCTGTGAGGAGAGTCAAGCAGCACACCACTGCTCTAACCTGCTCTCTGGAGACAGAAGCCCCCTGCCAGGCTTGCTAGGCACTCTGCAGCCTCAGATGAACCTGAAGCAGATGAGGCAGAGAGAAGAGAGGGTCCCGGAAGGAGAGCTGCGTCAGAGGAGCCAGGTTCAGCAGAAGCAGCCAAACTGAGACTCATGCAGAGGCAACTGCTTTTGTAGAGGCTGCAAGGCTGAACTGGTGTTTCTCCCCAGGTTTGGCACACAGTGCTCAGAGGGTCCCGTCAGTCCAGAGAAAGTGACCGCGCAGCATGCTGGGTCACAGGGATGATACACTTCCCTTTCCTTCTCCCCCTCTTTGCCTCTTCTCTCCTTCACTCCCTCCTTTCAGCTACCGTTTCCCATTCTCTGGCTTTACTGCTTACTCCCTCCTTCCTGATTGGCTGAATAGCAGCCTCCAGGAAATGATAAAGGGCTATTGTTTGATCCTCCCCCACCCCCAGGAACAAAGGCAGCTGGATGCTATGAGGCAGCCTTCAGGCCCTCTGTCTTCTTCTCAGGAGGCCCAGAAACATTTCTTCTCCCTCCTACTCTTTCTTTCTGGCTTGTGCCCAGCACTTGGGCTGCCTGGGTCCTGGCCTATTTCCTGCTCTCAACTCTGTGGATCCCTGGCTGTAAGGCCACTCCTGACCCCAGGCCCTGCTCCACAGCTGGCCTCTGGTAAGGGTCTTCTTTGGTGG
Source organism: Glaucomys volans (assembly GCA_020662805.1). Classification (NCBI taxonomy): domain Eukaryota; kingdom Metazoa; phylum Chordata; class Mammalia; order Rodentia; family Sciuridae; genus Glaucomys; species Glaucomys volans. The sequence continues at coordinate 361,839 of JAJEJO010050616.1, read as the reverse complement.
CTGCAGGGCAAAAGCACTGGGCTTGGGCTGGGGTCGTGTCTCAGTGGTAGAGCACTTGCCTAGCATGTGTGAGGCACTGGGTTCAATTCTCAGTATTGCATATAAATGAATGAATAAAATAAAGGTCCATCAACAACCAAAAAAATATTTTTTCTTTTAAAAAGCACTGGGCTCAGTTTTGGGGTGCTTAAGAACAGGCTGATATCACAGATCCTCCCTGGGCTCTGGTGTCTCCCTAGACACACTGCCCCCAACTCTTGCACATACTTCCCTGACTCCTCTCTCCCTGTGTGCTCTCCTCTCTCAGATTCTCTTCATCTGAATTCCACTTTTAAACCCTCTGTTGTCTCCAGAATTACTTGTTTTTCTTCCCTTTACCTAGGCCCTTCTATTCCCTTAGCCTTTCCAGCAGTTCAGCCAGCAGTAGCTGAGGTTCTGTGACTTCCTCACCAGAGAGTGTCAGTGGATGGGGCCAGGAGGAGCTCCCAGTGGCTCTTCCTGGGTGTAAATGCAAACTTGCCACCAGGAGCCTCCAAGCCCCTTTTGCCTTGAGTTCTGATGGGTGGTGAGAGGAAGGCACATCCTGATGCCAGATGCTGGAAACCAGAGCTCTGATTCTCATGCATGAGAGTCTGGGGGAAGAGGCAAGGCTGGGAGCAGGGGCAAGCGGGGAGCTGGAAACGTGTTAGATTAAGTGTGAGGCAGAGATTACTAGGAGAGGGACAGTCCAGGGCATTTGCTAGTATCTTCTTTAGCCTGATTTCTCAGGACTCTCCCCTGCTGTGGCTTCTCCCAGACTCCCTTATCTGGGCCTGGGGCCAAAGTGGGATGAGGTCACTCCTCTGGTATATTCAGACTGTAACAGCAAAGTTACTTAGAGTAAACATTTCCCACTGTGGTCTCTCTCTTCTGCCTGTATTATCTAGAAACCTCAATCACTACAGATATTATAGTGATCAAGAACATGGACTTGGGGGTGAGATTTAGGCTCAAATTTTTTCTTTGTCTTTATCTGAATGGCCTTGGACAAGGTACTGCCTTCTTAGAGCCTCCATTTCAGCAGTTACAGGACTATGCTATTAATAGCCATTCTCATAGCTGGAGAAGGAGATGAACATGCAGAAGGCAGCAGCAGTGCTGGGCACACAGAAGGTGGCAACACATGGTCACAACTGCATTTTGGAACAGTGTGTGATCACCTGGGGGGTCTCATGGATGATATTTTGTGAATTTCAGGGAAGAAAGAAAAAAACTTCAAGGACAGTAGACTCCTTTGGGCTTCTTTTATGGTCCTCTGTCTCTGAGACACTTATTTGTTCCTGACAGGTCATTTAGATAATGGTCATTTAGATAATGGGTTTGGATTGTGGCTGAGCAGCTCAAGTTATTTTTGATCTTTCTTATTTTTTGTTGTCTGTCCTTTTACAACACCTAAAATAGCACCTCCTAAAATAGCACCCTGGGATCTACACCATTGAGTAAGAAAGGGGTTTTATGATCTGCTAAGGATTCTCCCTCTCCAAATTTCCTTGCACCCCTTCCCCTCCCCTAACCATGTGCAGATATATATTTATAACCTACTCCTTTTTGCCCATTCTGGGAGTCACCTAGGTTACTCCACCAGACCATGCCAACACTCCTGCCTGGCTAACCCTGCCGATGGTTAAGGAATGCAATTCCTGGATCAATCAGAATCTTACCTGCACGGTCTGTCGGTCAGGGATACCACTGTACACAGAAATCTGGGGCCCAGGGGGGCGTCCATTGCTGCCACTGCTGCTAGTGTTGCAGCCACTGCTGCTACTGGGCCCGCTGGTACTACTGGTGACACTGGCACTGCTGGATGTGTGTGGGACTGGTAGCTCATTCTCCATGGCCTGCAGGGTGGCACAGTCAGGGCACACAGATGGCAGAAGAGGAGGCGGATGCTAGGAGGGAAGAGGCATGAGTATTAAGGTCTAATGAATGCTTTTGGAGAATGCACATATAGGAGACCCTCCACATTCTGGGGTTCTGCATCTGTGAGTTCAGCCAACCTTGAATAGAAAATATTTGGGAGAAAAACTATAATGAACACGTACAGACATTTTTTCTTGTTATTTCCTCCTAAATAATGTAGCATAACAATTATTTACATAGAATTTTCATTATATTAAGTAATACAATAATAATCTGGAGATGACTTAAAGTACTGGGAGGATGTGGGTAAGATATATACAAACACTATGTCATTTTACATAAGAGGCTTGAGCATCCACAGATTTTGGTGACAGGGAGGGGTCCTGGAACAAATCTGCTGCTGAGACCAAGGTATGACGGCATGTGTATCAGCTTTTCTAACAGCCTGTCAAGGAGCCACTTGTGAACTGAGGCTTTGAGACACACTTGTCACCAAAATCACAGGGCCAGGCTTGGTTCATTAGGTGAGATCTGAAATCAGGCCAGACTGATGTTAAAGTCTGTAACCAGTTTCTTCTACCAGGGGAGGTAAAACTGGTGCAGGAGGAGGATTTCCTATATGGTTTCCCAGCAGTTATCTTAGGGATCATCTCCCACCCCATAACTTCCTCATTTTTGGGATGGAGAAACTGAACATCAGTGAGCTTATTAGGTCACAGCCAGGCGGGGAAAGAAATAGGATTAAAAATTTGGAGAGAACAGAATAAGAGAAAGAGTCAAATAAGGAGGTAATAAAATAAACTGAATGGCTGGGATGTAGCTCATGGGTAGAGCGCTTGCCTACCATGCGTGAGGCCCTGGGTTCTATCCCAGCATTGCCAAAAAGTAAGATAGAATAAACTGAAATGTCTATTTTTGTTTTGTTTTTAAAGCCAGAAAAACTTCAAGCAAGTTTTAAGTCTCTGTGTTCTTTATTTACTGAGTGCTCTGTGAATCCAGTGCTGAGCAGGCTGCTATCTTGAGTGATTTGGTTAAGATCTCAGGTTTTAGAATCAGAAAGACCTGGGTTTGAGTCCTGCCTGTTGCCGCTTCCTGCTTGGAAACCTTGGAAAGACACACACATCTGCCCTTAGTTTTTTAACCTGTCAAATGTGACCACGGACTATTGTGAGCATAAAGCAAAATGGTGATAAATGGTGTAGCTGGGCGCAGTGGCACACGCCTGTAATCCCAGCACTGGGGAGGCTGAGGCAGGAGGATCGCGAGTTCAAAGCCAGCCTCAGCAACTTACTGAGGCCCTAACCAACTCAGTGAGACCCTGTCTCTAAGTAAAATACAAATTAGGACTGGGGATGTGGCTCAGAGGTGGAGTGCCCCTGGGTTCAATCCCCAGTACCAAAAAAAAAAAAAAAAAAAAAAAAAAGGGATTTGGCAGGGTGTCAGGCACCTACAGAGTACTCCAAAAGCACCAACTGTTGTTGTGGCTATTAATATTGTTCAGTCTGGTTCCCACTGTCTGGTTCCTACAGATCAGGCCTTTCCCAAGATGGAACCTCTAGAAGGTTGGCAGAACCTCTAGAAGCCTCCTGTCCCAGTCAGTAAGGAATGCCAGAAATTCCTTTGGGGACCATGCTGTGGTCTGGACACACAACTGGAAGTGGCACCTTTCCTTGAGGCTGTGTGCTTGGCGTGGAGAGGGCTGGGAAGGAAGGGAAGGGTGGTGGAGGAGGTGCACCCAGATCCGAGTTCAAGTTTCTATTTTTCTTTCATGCTATTCCCCAATTTCTCATTTCTCTGTAAGTTTTCCTTCTACCCATTCCTTCCTACAGGTAAAAATAACATTTCTTTGTCATTCCAACATAAACATTCAATCCTCTGCTTGTAGATTATACCAATTTTTTAAAAAAATATTTTTTAGTTGTAGATGGACACAATACTTTATTTGATTTATTTATTTGTGGTGCTGAGGATTGAACCCAGGGCCTCACACATGCTAGGCAAGTGCCCTACCACTGAACTACAACCCCAGCCCCGATTATGCCAATTTAATAAACAAAGAAAATATATTTTTTCACATTAATGAAAACATTGATTGGTGTAAATAATCAAAACAATCATTAATGTCCTTTTGGGATCTCCCCAGTGCTGCTCAAATTGGGGGTTGACATTCCTCAGGCTGCTTTCTTCAGACTAAGGTGGGTTTCACTGTGGGTTTTAAAAATATGGGTGAAGGGGCTGAGGCTGTGGCTCAGTGGTAGAGTGCTTGCCTGGCATGTGTGAGACACTGGGTTTCATTGTCAGCACTGCATAAAACTAAATAAACAAGATAAAGGCATCGTGTCCATCTACAACTAAAAATATTTTTTAAAAATATGGGTGAGGGCTGGGGATATAGCTCAGTTGGTAGAGTGCCTGCCTTGCAAGCACAAGGCCCTGGGTTCAATCCCCAGCACCACAAAAAGAAAAAAAAAAGTAAAAATTTGGGTGAAGGCTCACAGGCAGGAATGTTATCCCCACATGGCAGGCAGCAAGTTGCTTTTGGCTTCTAAGGTGGTGAACTAGTCTGCAAACCATGCTCATGACCTGGGTCTTTCAGTGGAGATTTTCCCTAACATTTCTGTGTAACTCTTACTGCACAAGGGAAGGCCCTTGCCCATGAACTCCCTTTGCCTTGAACTGCACTGGCTACTCACTTGTTAAGGACACTATGATGACAGTGATGACACAGGAATCAATGTACAAGCAGAGAAACAAGTGTCTCCTGCCCTCTGCTCTGTGGAAATCCACCTTATCCATATTCCAGGGAGGGAAGACTAGGCTGGGTGGAAAATGATAGAAGGCATAATTCCTGACCTTGAGGAAACTGAAAAACTAGTTTTCAAGAGGGGGCTCAACTGTGATTTTAAGGTCACCGAACAGCAAATCAGTAAACAACAGCTATGTCCAGACATGGAATACCCCTTTGAATCCCAAAGTCCTTTCTCAGTTCAAGGCCTCACTTCCTTTTCCCAAATGTTGATCAGCAGGGTTTCAGTTCTTGCTTTCCATCCCACCCTGGGAAATCTCAGCTGAAGTACTCATAGGAAATCGTGGGAAACAGGGCGACTGGGATCAGCAGCAGCTCTTTTTTTTCCCTCCTGCAGCAGTTAAGGGCGTTACTGTGGACAGTGTGTACTCAATCCTTGTTGAAAAGCAAGACAGCATTCTAAAGAGACCAAGGCATTCCTTCATAGGAACAGTGCACAGGTGAAGGCGGCCCCTGCTCCCTGTGTGGTGACTCACCGAGCAGCTCGGGACCCCAGGAACACAGCACTTCCTGGACTCCCTGCTGCAGTCAGCTCGCCTCACCCTTCACTTGCTCCTTCTCTTGTCCTTGGCTCAGTCTTCCTAGTTCTTGCTCCCTCAGCCCCAAGGGTGCCCCTGTCCCTGCCTGCTCCCACCCTCCCTTTCCCCATTGGCCTCCTTGGCTGCCTCCTTGCTGGTCCTCACTCACAGTGCTTTTCCTCCCTGGAACGAGAGCCTGCTCTCCCCTCACTCTCCTTGCCTCCCTTGCCCACCTGCCCTCCTGATTTGTCTCTCCCTCCTCCTGTTCATTCACTAATGAGCTCTCTCTCTCCTAATCTTCATGTCTTCACTCTCTCTGGTCCCTGCCCTTGATGGCCTGCCTCTAGCCCTGTCTGTGACCAGCTCCCTTGCTGCTCAGCCTCCAGTTCTCTCTACTCTCAGAATCTCCGCCATGGGAGGATCAAACACACCCTCTCCCTTCCTCTCAGCTCACACACACCCTTACTCCCTAGCCAGTTAATGCTCACAATGTATCCTGTCTGGTCCCTTCTGTCCTGGCTCATGCTCTCCTGTCTCTCAAGGGTACTCTCTCTGCCAATCACTCACATAAGGGATAAAGAAGGAAGGCACAGACTCTGACTGGAAGATTGGGAGATTAGCCATTTTTAAGTGTGCCCTTTGGTAACATTAACTCACAATGTCGCCTCTATGTATTTCCAAAGCTTTTTCATCACCCAAAACAGAAACTATTAAGCAATAAATAAGGCCCCATTGCCCTGCCCCCCCACACTAGGTCCTGGTAGCCTCTACTCTACTCTCTAAGTTTATCTACTCCGTATCTCATGGAAGTGGAACCACACCACATCTTCCTTTCCTGTCTGGCTTATTCACTTAGTGCAATGTTTTCAAGTTTCATTCATGTTGTAGCATATATCAGAACTTCATTTCTTTCGCGTGTGTGTGTGTGTGTGTATGTGTGTGACTGTGCATCACGTTTTGTTTATCCATCCATCTGTTGACAGCCACTGGTTGTTTCTACCTTTTGGCTGTGGCTACTGTGAATAATGTTGCAATGAACATTGGCAGTTAAGTGTCTGCTGGAGTCCTTGCTTTGAGTTCTCTGGGTATAAAAGTAGCAGAGAAATTGCTGGATCATATGATATTTTGTGTTTGGACATTTGAATATCCAGTTGTCCCTGCACCAGCTGTTGAGTTACCGCTGCAAGTTTTCAGACCCACATGGATCCCCCCTTAAGCTGCTCAGTGTATGTGTGTGCAGCCCCCCCCCCCCCATGACTTCTCTTTTTACCTTTCTCACCTCACCTCTTGCCACTTTCCCATACCACACGCCCACTGGGCTCAGAACGATTCTAAACAACTGCAAGTCTTGGACACCTTGCTATTTGCCACCTTTGGGTTTACTGCTGGGGGCTACCCATGCTGCTGTCTTCCTCTGAAATGCCTTCCCTCCACTTTTCATTTAACCAGCTCCTTAGATCTTCAACACAGCTTGAGTCTCTGCCATGAAACAGGCACTGAATGTAACCTCCTCTAGCCATTCTCCTGCTTTCCATCTGAATTTTCCTTGAAGCCATCCAGTTGAAGGCTGCGCCTACAACACCTTGTGCTTGCCTCTCTTATGGCACTCGCAAGTGTAGGGTTACACGAAAGTGATTTGCTTGGGGTGGGTCTTCCCCACTGGACTATGAACTCCTGGAGGACAGGGCTCATGTCATGTTTTCCCATGTACACCTGGGGCTTCCATCCATAAATGTTTGCTTAGCAGGACTGAAGAGCACCACATTCCATCCTACTGCTCATTTGGAAGTTTAGTTTAATTCTACTTTATCTGCAGAACTCTCCCAAGGTAGTTTAAAACAAGAACCATCTTTTAATTTCCACACCTTCCATGAGTGGTGTCTATATTAACACTGGTGAATATTTATTGAGCACTTACTATTTGCCAAGCATAGTAGATGCTTCATATAGACTCATGACCTCCACTGTGGGGCGGTTATTAATAACCCAATTTCGTAAGAAACTTATCTAAATAATTTATCTAAGGTCATCACATAACTGGGATTCAGACTCAGGTATGCTTCAAAGCCAGCACTCTTCCCACTGCACACTCTGCAGCTTCCCCATAATCACACCTTGAACTAGCATTTCAGTGGCATTGGGCAAAGTCTATGTGAGAGCATATAAGATTTTTAGAGTTTGAAAGGAACTGAGATCGCTGAATTTAATCCCCTAATTATTAATTGATGTCCATAGAATCTTTTATAGCCACAAAGTAAACTTTCTACATAACATATGTATAGAGGATAACACACATGTGTACCTATTAACCAACTTAATAAAATGAACATTACCATAACCTCTCTCATTTTTCCTATGCAAAAACAGGCCTAGTGTTTGGAGAGTGTCACTCAAGGTGGCCTGGCTCTTTTCACTCTCCTTGGGTACCATGGAAGGTATCCCTGTCCTCATGGTGGTGGGACCTGAAGGCTGGAGTTTGCCTGAAGAGAATTCAAGAAGAAAGTTGCCATGCGTCCTGTTTTCATTTGCTCTTAGTGGGAGGGAACCTGAGATTCAAACAGAACTACTCAGGGGGTGTAGGCCACTGGAATAGCTTTTGAGCCTTTTCTTCTGTAGCTCCACTCTGTCCACCAAAGCTGTCATATTTGCCTCTCCCATCTTCCTTCTGCTTCAAAGCTCTGGACTGGTCATGAGGGGTATGGAGGTATCCGGGGACTCTCCTTAAGTCCTGCCCTCTGGGGTTCTGCAGTAGAAAATCCGAATCCTTAAACGTTCACAGTATTTACTGTTTAAACATTTACTCACTCATATTCAATTTCCTCTCTTATTCCTCCCTCTCTTCCTTCTGACGAGTGCCTTGTTTCTTCTGCTAGGCCACCCAGCCCTGCGGACTCCCAGTGTGAACCACAGCCAAATCTCTCTAATGGCTAACATTCAGCACGAGAAGTCTGTTTTTCTCTGGGTTCCAGCTCACTGTGTGGTTTTGTGTGAGCCCATGCTCTGAAGAGCTGGGATTCCTATTTCCGTTGATTCTCCCCTCCCAACCGCAAGGGACCACTTTGAATGATGTGTTGACTGTAACTGGCTTGGATGGTGATCTTATTACAGGTCTCTGCCGCCCACAGGGCTTGAGTCTAGCAGCTGGAGAAATGCTGATGGTTCTGGCCTCCCAGGAGCCGCCAAGTCTAGGAAACACTAGGCCTTTGTCCCCAGGGTCAGGGAAATCCATTTGCTGTGGATTACAGCTGTGACAGCTTTCCAGGGAAGCGGAGGAGAAAGATACCGAAAATGGAGCTCTTCTCCAAACCCAGTCTAAAGCCCTGGGGTAAAACAGGGTGAGGTTTTCCTAAGGGAATCAGCTTGACAGGAAATGAGAGGTCTAGTCAGCTCTGTAATGGCTGCTCTCGGTATTCTCATGCCTGACGGCTTGCATGAGCAGTTTGAGCAGGGTGAAGGGGTTCTTCTTTGCCCATATCTCTGAGGCATCAGGCAACAAGAGAAGAGGGCTCAACTTTCTAGACTTACTGGCCTGGGGGAGACCTCTTTGTTCCCCCAAGTTGTTGCATGAGTGTAAGCACCTTGATTCTCTCCATGGGACTGTCCTCTGACAGCAGAACGATACACTGGCACAGCCCAAATACACTGCAAAAGGCTCCCGCTCTCCCCAGTTCTCTCTGTATTGCCATCTTTAGTTTCTCTAGAAAGTGAAGTAAATAAATAAAGGCCAACAAAGACAGATGGGAAAGATGCAAAGTTAGAGCTAATCATATAGTCCTAGCAACAGAAATCAAACAGAATGATTTCACTGTGAAACACAACACCGCAAATATAAACAAACAACCTTTATCTGAAACCTTACTCTTTTCTTCACAATTTATACAAGGAAGATTTTTATCAAATATTTATATTACAAGCTGGTATTGGTTGGTTGAAGAATATGAGAAGGAAAAAGGATTTGATCTTTTTTGGAAGGGACATATAGTTTGAGGCATGCTCTGTAAATGCTGAGTGTCTGGGGACTGAAGCATGAGGGTGCCTTTGTCTAGACTCAGGCCGCTCTGGTTTCCCTGCTCCAAGGCCCTGAGTACACATCCAGAGGCCCTTCACTCACATGAATGGTGTCCTTAAAAGAGAAGCCATGTGAAGTGACCATCCACACAGGGAGAAGCCTTCCATTGGAAGCTGGAGGCAGACACTGGAGTGATGTGACCACAAACCAGGGAATGTCTAGAGCCACCAGAAGCTAGAAGAAGGCAAGAAAGCATTTCAGAGAGAGTGTGGCCCTGCTGATACCTTAATTTCAGACTTCTAGTCTCCAAAGCAGCAAAACAACATATTTCAGTTACTTTAAGCCACCAGTCTGTGGGACTTTGTTATGGCAAACCTAGCAAATTATGAAATCATACTGCTTAGCATTGAAGCCAGCTAGCCTAGAAATTGGCACAAAAGGGTACACATGAAATTGGTATAAAGGGTGCAAGACTGTCTTGTCAACATAACAGTTTTGCATGCTTTAAGGCAGGAGTTCTCAAAATATGGTCCTTGGCAGTTCTTCACAAATGCCAGTTTTGGGGCCAGTACATGCCTGTAACCCCAGCTACTTGAGAGGCTGAGGCAGGAGGTTGCAAACTTTCGGAGGATTATATGTTTGAGGCCAGCCTGGGCAGCTTAGCAAGACCCTGTCTCAAAATGAAATAAAAAGGGTTGGAGATGTAGCTCAGCAGAAGAGCACTAGCCTAGCATGTGTGAGGCCTTGAGATCCATGCCCAGTACTACAAAGAAAAAATAATTGCCAATTTTTGGGCCCCACTTTAGACTTACCAAATTATAAATCCTGGGAATGGCACTCAGCAACCTGTATCTTCATGAACACTCTGGGGAATTCTGATGCACATAAAGTCTGAAAGTCACTGCTCTAAGGGACCCTGTTATATCTTACATAAGATTAAAAATTAGTAGTGGCCTTTATGATAAAAATTTCATAATAAAGTTCCTGAAAGAGGGGGCAGGAATTGGAGAATGGTGGAACGGGGAAGAGTTACCCAACGGCTTCTTTCTATTGAAGATTCCCAAATACCTGCAGTAGAAAGGGAAGAGTGCTGACAACGCCCTGTCAGACCCTCCTGCTTCTCTCCAGCTGCACCTACTGCTTGCCCACAGGCTGCAGTTCCAAAACCAGTCACACTTTGTCTCATGACTTTGACATGACTTCCCTGTACTGGGCCACTCCTATGTCCCTCCTCCCCATTTCCTGGGCCAGAACCTCTTCATCCTGTGCCATTCAGCTTCAATGTCCGCTCCTCCTAGAGGCTTCCCTTTGCACTGGGATTGGTGCCTTCTTCTGATCTTTGATAATGTGTCAGGATGACTGATTTTCTTCAGCAGGTCTTGACTATTATTTTTAGATTCCTAATGCTTAACATAGTGCCTGGCCAGCAGCAGTGAGTGTTAAATGAGGAATGAATAAAGCTGGAACTCTGCTGGTAGATCTTCCGTCCTGATGGGGAAGTACCCAAGTGGATACAGAAGGACCTCATGAAATTGAGACCTTGTTGAGAAGATACCTTTGCCACTCTCAATAGCCATTAACACTTTTATTCAAATTTGTTGGTCCACATTACTATTCTAAATCAACGGAGCCCAGCACATAAAAAATTTGGCTTGGAAACAGAGTGAGAAGGAAAGTGAAAGGAAGGTGGTGTTGAACTGATGTGCATGGGGACCCTGTCAATGCAGAAGGCAGGTGTGGGAGATCCTGGTCAGGAAGTCTGGGTTCTAGACCAGCTGCATCACTCACTCGCTAGGAGCAATGCATGAATACGGGCAGAGATGACAACCATCTCACTCCTGCCTCACAGAGCTTTTGCAAAAACGAATCAAAGTAGACACATGCAAGAAAGCATTTTGGAAACAAAAATTACACAAATGCAAAGTGTCAAGAGAAAGTTCAGAAAAAGGAAGAGAAATTAAGTACTATAAAAATGAACTGTCACTAGGGCCTGGAATATACCAAGGAAACCCTGGCCAAATTACTTAACTCTTTGTGCCTCATTTTTCTTTTCTGCAAAACAGAATAATAGTACAGATTTCACTGGGTTGTTTTAAAGAATAGGGGAAATAATGAATTTAAAACACCTAGCATAACTCAGGCATAGACTGGTAGATAGGTTAGGGTAGATGTTTCTTTCCCCTAGAGAAAAACTATAATTTCCTTCAATAGCCTCAAATTAGAAAAATCTTTCTTATTTCTAATGATGGAATAAATCCTTTATGCTATGATCTAGTCAGTTCTTTCTTATTTAGTCTTAGTAGAGCTATCTATCACACATACACACACACACACACACACACACCCTCTACCCTTTCTAGATCTTGCCATTTTCTGTCACCCTAACTCACCCCTGAATTGGCCTGATGCTAGTACAACCCAGGGTAGGCTGGTCTTTCTGCCACTACTACGTAGTGACAAGCATAATTAAGCAGGGCAGGGATCACCAGAAACAGCTGATTACTAGGCTTTCAGAATAATTGTTCAAGAGTCTAGAAATGGATCTGGAATTTGTGAGTGGCCTTTTTTTTCTACTTCCTCCTATTGCACTGTCCCCTGGGCTGTGGCTCTAGCCTCCCTCTAGGCATCGATTGATGTTTTACAGCTATGGAGTTTGCTGACCTACTGAGGCAAGCATCAAGAGTGCATCTGAGGAATGGATAAAGAAACTGTGGTATATATACACAATGGAATATTATTCAGCCATAAAGAAGAATAAAATTATGGCATTTGTAGGTAAATGGATGATGTTGAAGACTGTTATGCTAAGTGAGATCAGCCAATCCCCAAAATCCAAAGGCCGAATGGTCTCTCTGATAAATGAATGATGATGCATAATGCCGGGGGGGGGG
>JAJEJO010050616.1:304394-349616 GCA_020662805.1 Glaucomys volans | reverse complement strand
AAAAAAAAAAAAAAAAAAAAAAAAGGGTGCATCTGAGGGCTGGGGTTGTGGCTCAGTGGTAGAGCGCTTGCCTAGCATGTGTGAGGCACTGGGTTTGATTCTCAGCATCACATATAAATAAAAGAATAAAATAAAGGTCTATCAACATCTAAAAAATATTAAAAAAAAAAGAGTGTGTCTGAAGCTAGGCATGATGGCGCATGCCTATAATGCCTATGACTGGGGAGGCTGAGGCAGGAGGATTGCAAGTTCAAGCCCAGTCTCAACAATTTAGTGAGACACTCAACAACTTAGCAAGATCCTGCCTCACACTTAAAAAATAAGTAGGTAGAAAGGACTGGGGATGTGGTTCAGTACCCCTGGGTTCATTCCTCAGTACCAAAAAGCCCCCAGAACAAATAAACCAAGACAGAAAAACAAACATCTCCCCCTAAAAAACACCCCCAAAGTGCCTCTGGGGAGCAGGGCCATGTTGGAGTGCTCTGACATGCTCCCCCATCGCTTTTTCCAAGAGTGTGACCTTAGAGTTTCCCTTTACATCTTCTATGACGAGATTAAGGGAACAAGTTTTGAACACTTTGACATATTTTAAAGGGACAAGTTGCCAGGGACAGGTGGGGTGCCTCTTGTCATAAATACTTCAATTTGGTATATAAATGATCCTTATCCATTAGGAAGCCAGCATCCTTGGAACTGGTACTGGTACATCATAGTAATTCTTGCCACTTACTGTGGGCTTGTACAGGGACAATGATCTCATCTTACAACACCTGTATTTATCCCTGATACAGGGCTTATTTCCTCATTTTTTCCACAAGACAACTGAAGTTCATAGAGGGCCTGTAACTTCTCAGGGGACACAGAGCTAGAAAATGGCAGACGTAGGCTTCAAAACCAGGCTGTGCGTCCATACACAAGAGGCAAACCTGCCTGTGCTCACTCCCGTCCAGGCTGCTCTGAGTCAGTCTGTTCTCATGAATTTACCTGGCCCCAGGGTCTTCGGTCTAGTAGACTGTCTCACAGTCGAATCAGTCCAAGCAAATCTGTCAAGCACAGCTCACACAGGTGCTGTCACCAGAAATCACACGTGGTGTAGCAACTGGAGCTTGTCTAACATCCACTGATCTTTCCTGTTCATAAATATTTTCACATATATTATCTATACATAAGGCTGGTTGTATTAGCACTGTTTACAAAATCACTTGCAGTCATTTATTGGAAAGTAATACAAATTGAGAACAGTTGCTCCACAGAGCTTTGCAAAAGGGACAGGGGAATGCCCTCCCTGAATGCTGGGCATAGTGCTGGGCAGTAAGATTCATAGGACAGAGAAAGAGCAGCACAGCAGAGAATGCTGTTTTGATTCCTGCCTCTGTCCTCACTGGCAGACCTTAGATAGGTTACTTAACCTCCATGGACTCAGTTTCCTCATCTGTTCAACATATTAAGTATCAAGAGTTACTGGGAAAAGTGAGAAAGAAAACAGAAGCAAACAGTACCATGTGCAGCATTTAGCAGGTGTTTGGTTAAAACCAGTCCCCCACCTTCCCAGGACTGCATCATTTTTTAGCTTTGCCTTAGATGAGAAAACAGGTTGTGAGAGGTAAAGCAACTTGCCCAAGACCATTAAGCTACCAAGCAGTATAAATCAAAACAGCCTGAATCTAGAGCTCACGTCTGGCCTTGAATGTGAAGTGAAGACCCATACATGGGGGCCTAATCCTTGACATGAGTGAACATTCTCTTAGACCTGTTGGACGTGAGCATCCCACCAGAGTCCAAAAAGTTCTGTTCTCAAATCCTAGGAATTTTCTTATCTTCCTAAGAAAAAGAAAAAAAAATCACCTCCAGGTGAAACTGGGAGAAGTGTTAACCAGAATAGACACAAACCAGGGTGTGTGTGTGCAAGTGTGTGGAAGAGGTGCTCACACATGTGCACTCTTACACACATGTCTGTTGGGAAGGGAGGGGAAAGTGAGAGACCAGAAGCTGGTTAGCAACTGCTATTACTAGGTAACAGTGCTCCTGTGACCCTGGCCGTGCAGTAAAGGTGCTTTAGAAATCCAGAGAGTCGCTGAACATTCAATAAACATTCTTCTTGGGACTGATTGATTTATCAGGTGTTTGCATTAATGTTAACACTGCACACATTACACTATTAACAGGCATGTGACTTGAAGTTTAAGCTTCCTTTCTCCACTCCCCTTCTTCCATCTTCTTTGGGACAGTTTCCTCTGTAAGGCCCTCTCTGTTTTGGCCTAACCCACCATTTAGAGAACTCAGCCATTCCTAAGGGGTTTTCTCCTGCTCTGCTTCTGCCCTAGCAACCTGTTTGGGCCGCCGTTTCATAGCTCTGGAATCACAAAGCAATTGCAGAGTCCCTCAGGCCCAGCTCTGGGGCCTCCTCATATTCATCTGACCCCAAAATTAGCCTCTAATTGTGATTAACATCCCTCTCTAGCAGAAACATACTGCATCCATGTGGTCAGCCTATGATCTCCTGTGGTTCCCAGTCTTCTGCTTCCCGTCATATCTGGAAAGTCCTATTTCATTTCAAGTTTGCTTTCTTCTCAGCATACATGCTGGCTTTGAGCTTCTTGTATTTCAAAGCTATTCTCTTATTATTTTCAAGGGGAAGTTATCTAAATGGGTAGATTACCCTCAACACTCTAGCCTTTCCTATCAGGTGTAACTCTGCCCTACTTCCTACCTCACACTTATAAAGCTTAGGTAGCTAAGTTTGATAATCACTATAGGCAGAAAGAGGACCACAGGGTGGAAATTATAAGGAGAGAGATTTCAATATAACAGGAAAAAGAACTTCCTACCAATTGGGCTCTTAAGAGGTGGACTGGGGCTGCTTCCTGAGGACATGTCTGTGGAGCTGTCCCGCCAAGCTGGCCATCCTCAGGGCAGGTGTAATCCACCTAAAAGTGCTACTAGCACTGGCGAAGCAGTGTTCCGTGAAAACCTTTTACTGAACATCAGAAATCCACTTGAAGATTTTCCATTTCTTATTTTTAACTCTTACATTTATAAACATTTTAAATGCTAATCTCATTTTTTAAGATGCAGTGCAACTCCTAATTGGCTTTCATCATTTTAGATACTAAGGAAAAGAGTAAATTCCATTAGTATGAACTTCTTGATGTTCTTTATTTGCTTAAGGTGGAGGAAGTCATTGTTCCTATTTCATGGAGGGGCAGCCACAAAGTGGGTTATGGGCTTCCTTCCACATCTCTTTTGGGTTCCCAGAATGCTTGTCAATCACCCAACTAGCTCGTCCGTCCTTTGCATATTTACTGAACAGCTATTATGTGCTCAGTACTGAATGGAATACAAAAGTGATTCAGATACTGACTCTGTCCTGAAGGAGTTAACAGCGTTAGAGGAAAAGTAAGTACATAATGCATATAACAAGGGTTAGAAAATCTTTTTTTTTCTGTTAAGGGTCAGACAGTATATAATATAGGCTTTACAGACAGCAGAGTCTCTATTTCATATGTTTCAACCCCACTCATCTAAATATGTAAATATTGCTCTTAGCCTGAGGGCTTTACATAAATAGGCTGTGAGCTGGGTTTGGCCCCTGAATCCTGGTTTGCCCACCCTGGAAATGTAGTAAAGTGTAAAATGACAACCTTCAGCTGAATCAGTTAAAAGTTTCACTTGGGGTGGGACTTGTGAGATGGGTTTGATTAGGACTTTGGAAATAAGGAATGGGCACTAAGTAGAAGAGGATCATTCTCAGTATACATTGTCCCCTGTTTTCAAAGAGCAGAGAATTTTCAGAGTGGTCAGTGTCACCTGATAATTTATTAAAAATGCAAATTTTCAGGTCCACAGTGGTTCTCAAACTTTAACATATATCAGAATCACTTGGAGGGTTGTTAAAGGGTTGCTGAATTCCTCCCTCAACTTCTGATGCTGCTGCCCCAGTGATCACACTTTGAGAATTCTGTCTTGGAGAATGTTGGGGAAGAAAAGATAGAACAGAGATTGTTTTCTGTATTGATGTATGAGAAAGCTGGGATGAAGAACTGAGAACTGAGAGTTAACAAAAGTCACTATTGGAGACGGAAGAGGCAGCACAGAGCACCAGGTTCATTCCATTAGCATCTGTGCTCAGGAAGGGGCAACGAGCCCCTGAGAGTCAGTGATGGCTCTTTTCCTCTAGGGCAGGAGCTTAGTTAGTCTTGCTATTCTTACCCACTTGCATCCAGCAAGTCTTTGTTGGGGCAGGGGTGTGGTTGGGAGGATCTTCTCTTCTGAGTCTGGGTTTTTGGAACACATTCTGTCTTACTTCTGATGTATTTGCACATTTTCACCATTCCTACAAAATGGTCCTCTCTGCATTATGCCTGAGACTATCTCCTGTGATTAGGTAAAGCATGGCAGTGCTTCTAGTTTAGCATTTAAATCGAATGGCTTCTAAAAACTCAGATGTGGGGCTTAAGAGTCTGAGCTGAGGATGCAGGCAGAAGGGAAAGACAAGCCAGAGAGAGTACACAGAGGAATCTCAGAGGAGGCTCTGGGTAACCAGACACACGAGGAGTCATTAATCTGGCAGACAATGAATGGCAAAAGGCAATTAGCTTGCCTGGGGTTGTAGCAAGCCAATGAAGTATGCAGTACGTCAAGTGAGGGTCTAGTTTAAGGGCGGGTCATTGCTAGGGAACTGAAACGGAGGATAAGACAAGGGAGGTTAGAGGTGGGAAAGCCACCTGGGGCCATGAAGGGAAAGGAAGGTGCTCAGGGTCTTCATGGATATGCATTACCCAGTGGAAGCATCCAGGTAGGGCTATGCTCTTGCCAGGACTCTACACACTGTTAACCTTGGACACAATCTTAACAATGAACCAGGGTCTTTGGGTATGTGTACACATGCACACACAGTCACACGCAGACACACTCACACACTAATGTCTTTTCATCTACCTGCCAAGTCTAACCAGGCAGAAGGGTAGGATGAGAGAGCCTGGCTGAGTAACTGGAGGACCACATGCCTCAACCCAGGAGGAGTTATAACAGACAGTTCTAAACTTCCGTTTATGGGGCTTCCTTCCACATCTTACAGCATGCTCGCTTTTCCAGCCACATGCCTCATTCACATGCACCTTCTCACGTTCTGTTCCTTGCTGGCACTCTGCAGCCATGCGAATGGATTCTTACCTGCCAATATACATTCTTCAGACACCTTCAGTTATTCACCCTCACTCAAGTCATCCCCACGTATTAAACACTACATTTTGCTTGTAAAAATCACTTCAAATGTCAAATTTGCTTCCATAGCTTCTGTTCCTGCTGTCTGCACGGCCTTGCCAGCTTTGTCATTTGTACAAAAAAAGGAAAATGTACCAACATTGGCTTGACTGAGTAAAGAGCCCAACCCAAAGCAGATTGTCCTACCGTGGGATGCAGGTTTGTGGCTGTGGTGTCCCCGCCTTCAAGACCATCCCATTTATCTCTCTTTGTTCCACTCCCTCTCTCTTCCTGCACAACGCTGCAATCACACACATACTCTGGGATGGAAAAAAAGAGGACAGCCTAATTTCCTGATGATTATGTTGTTACCTAGCAACAGCCAATCAGGGGCTGGGCTTTTTGTCTGCAGTATTTCATGCAAATAGTTTGGAGAAATTGCAGGGTAACACAGGCTGCTTAGTCTGTCTTCTCAGGGGACACATTACAGAATACAACCAACCCAAAAGGGGACTATTGAAGCCAGACACATGCTTCAGAGAACAGGCCATCTGATCTCATTCCCTTGCCTCTCTGCCTGGTATCCTCTTACAAAGCATGAGGGTTCCACAGAGACACCCAAAAAGCCCCAAAACTTGAAGACACCTCACCAGCAGCCACCCTTACCTTGCACCTATGTACTGATGGCCCCAGTCCAGAGCAGCCTCTGATACTCTGAAAGCTCTCTACCTTTCCAGGAAGGCAAAGAATGTTACCTGCTCTGTAGTTGTCTATAGAGGACAGAAAGGAGAATCCTGCTCAACCCTCCTGTTCAAAAAGGAGCTAAAGCCTGGCACTCCATCTGTGCCCATGCTGGCCTATCTCACCTAACATGGATTACCCTCTATTTGCAACTCCATTCTTCCTGGTGCTAATAGGCAAATCCTCATTTAAATGGTTGAAGGATGAGAGACCAAATCACATATAAGATTCCTTAAAGATCTCTTAAAGAGATTTTTTTCTTCCAACAAGTACTGAGTATTTGATATAAAGCACTGTCAGGAGTCACACACACCAACTTTCTCTATGGTTCAGGGACCAGTTCAATCAGATCTGGACAGTGCCAGCTAAAGTGGATTCAGAAGAGTCTCCAGGTCTGTCTCCTCAGGGTGAGTGTGACTTTAGACAGTGGGGATCAAATCTGAATAGGTCTGTTCATTTGCTGTTGCTGACTCAAAGCTCAGCAATGCAGAGCCAGCGAAGGCATGGATAAACTAAAACCTCTGCTGCTGGATGGCTCCTTACTGTTCTCCTAACACTGACTCTACCCAGCACTCCGTAAAGGTTCATTGTGGGTTACATGGGGACAGCGAATAGTTAGATCAGCCCAAGTCACTTTCAGGAAAGGAAAACCAATGCAAAATCTCCATCCTATTGATCTACAGCATTTTCATATTTGTGAGACAGGAGACGATTTGCTTCAGTCATTACAAGAGCTGTAGTGACAGCTCTTCAACTCTGACATTCACAACCTCACCATTCAAAGCCATTTTATGGAACCAAAGAAAAGAACTGTCAATCTGCCTCTGTTCAGAAAGGCAGAGTTAGGGAATCCAACCGCCTTGGAAGGGTTAGATAACTCTACTCCCACCCTGCTCCTCGAGTGATTTCAGAAAACTCTCGGAGTCAGGCATTTTGATCCTCATAGCCTTGGAATACACAGGAGAAGTCCTACTTTGAGTAACTTTCCCAAAGTTGTACAATCACCAAGTGGAAAAGCAGGGATTAAAAAGTAGGTCTTTTGACTCTAAATTCTGAAGCATGGTGTCCAAATAATCTCAGCACACCCCAAAACTTTATAATAATAAAGCACAGGAAGAAAGGGAACAGCAACAAAGAGTTACTGAGATTCTCAAGTTTAAAAAAAATAAACTTTTCATTTATTATAAGAAACTGAAGGTCTGTCATCTGGGTTGAATGTTAAACCTTCAGTGACTCACCTCCAGATGGACATTAGAGCCACCAGGGAGCATGTAAGAAACACCTGGGCCTGGGCCTGCTCCTCACCCATTAATTAATTAATTAATCATTTTTTGAGGGAGAGGCAGTGTTCTTTTGGAAGCTTCCCACAAATAGGACAACCATTTGAGAAAACAATTTGGCAATTCCTTTTAATTTTTTAAAAATTTTAGTAGGCACATAATAATTATGCACATTTATGGGGTATAGAGTGATATTTTGATACATGTATACAATGTTAAGTGATCAAATCAAGGTGATTAGCACATCCATCATCTCAAACACTTACCATTTCTTTGTGTTAGAACATGCAAAATTCTCTCTTCCAGCTATTTTGAAATACACAATAAATTATTAACTATAGCCACCCTACTGTGCTACAGAATACTAGAACTTAATCCTCTTATCTAACTATTTTTGGACTCATTAAACCACACTTCTCTCTCTTTCCCTTATTAGCCTCTGGTAACCACTGTTCTACTCTCTACGAGATATACTCAATTTCTTATAAAAATTAACTCACTCTGTACCCCAGAAACTTCATCCATAGGAATTTACTCAAACAAAATAAAAACATATTTCCATGAAAAGCCTTGTAAAAATACATTCAGAGACATTTTATTCATAATAGCTCCAAACCTGGGCTATACCCATACAAGGAAATATTACTCACCAAAAAGGGAATATATTATTGATATAAACAACAATATTGATGAATCGAAAAAAATACTATGCTGAATGAAAGAAGACTTACATATATTCAGGGCATTATAAAGGTTGTTAAATGGGTACAAAAATATAGTTAGATAAGAGGATTAATTGCTCGTATTCTATAGCACAGTAGGATGACTATAGTTAAAAATAGTTCAGTGTATGCTTTTCAATAGCTAAGAGAGAATTTTGAACATTCTAACACAAAGAAATGATGAATGTTTGAGATGATGGATTGCTATATGGAATTACATATTCATTTATATGATTTTCTGAGAATAGGAAAAGTCAATCTATGATAGAAAGAAATGAGGGCAGTAGTTGTCTCTGAAAAGGAAGCAAGGGCAGGGAGTGGTTAGGAAAGGCATGAGGGAACTTCCAATGATGGTGACTTAGGGATTTATTCTGGGTCAGTGGACGTGACTGTCAAAACTTACAGAATGGTGTTCTTCAGATTTGTATATTTCAGTGTAAATAAATTTTACCTTAAAAATGAATTTCAAATTCTAACTAATGATATACATGTTGAAGCATTTAAGGGTGAAGGATACTGTTGCCTGCAGCTTTGAAATATATTTTGCAAAAAAGGTGGACTGATGGATAGAAGGATGGATAGCTGGATATATATGTGATAAGCAAGTCCAATAAAATGTCAGTTGTAGAATCTAGATAGAATACACATAGCCTTTGTATAAATCTTACAACTTTATGTATACACATTTTCATTAAAATTTTAAAGAAAATCTCCTTGGATGATTCTAACAAGCAGATATTGGGATAAAAGATAATTTTCAATTATCTGAGTTACAAAGTACACAGTGCAATAGCTCTGTGCTCCTAAATCTCCAGAGATGCCTGTACTCACCACCCCCATTGGCATATCTGAAATATGAATGAATGTCCAGGTTGCAATAAGACTTCCCAGGGAGGCTAAATCTTCTAGAGATACTATGAATTACTTCACACTGGACACATCTTTTGACATGTGTGGTCTCATGGGATGAAACATTTCTAATCAGACTGTTCTAAAAACCTGGGGAATATGGTAGCTATACTATTCTCTAAAACTAAAATACCTTAAGCCAACCTTGGCAGTATGAGAGGAAAGTACTTATTACCACTCAGCATATGGCATAAGGGCCCCTATTTAGCCTCTGATTCTCCTCTGGGGCTTGTACCTCGGTCTCCTCAGACTCTAATTTTCTCTAGTTCTGTTTTTCCACAAATCCACAGGGACAATGCAGGATAAGGCATTGCAGGATAAGAAAGAAGCTGGTGCACGACGCCTCAAAGGATCTGAATGGACAGTTACTTTAATGGGATGGAGAAAGGTAAGGGGAGGAGTAAAGGGGAAATAATGCAGTCAAGTGCAATATGGAGCCCTATTCCCTGAGCTGCCCCATTTATTCTGCATAATTGCTTCATTTCCACTGGCAGTGCATCTCCAAATGAATTTTATTACTGGTGCCTTGGATATCATATTGATTACCAGTTTCATCGATCCCTATCTTGCTAATTAGCATATAAATTAGCCATTTGGGGGGAGGCATTAGGCAAAATTGAATTTTCCCCTTAATCTTCTTTCAGAAGGTAAATGAAAATAGATGTGGCCTGTGAAGGCCCATGGCCTTCCTCTGACACAATCTAAGAGCTGTTCACAGCCAAGGAACCCTCTCACTGAGGGAGAGGGAAGGCTCTGGGAAGACTTCTTGCCCACTGACTGACATAGCTGCCCTCTGAACCCCTTAAGTTATCCAGAAAATTTTGAGGCAGAGGCTAGATCTGCAAGCTGAGATGTGTTGCCTTGGAGGAGACACTGGAGCTGATAAACAGCAGTGTCCCCTCCCACAGAGTCACATGAGGAGGCCTGTGACACAGCTATCCCTGTGGCTTTTGCTTCCAAGACTGCAATGGAGAAAACCATTCTTCTCTTGGTTTAGTGTTAAGATGGGGAATCTGGATCCAGAAGGTCCATATTGGAATGTCTGCTTGACCTCTTACCTGCTGTGTAGTCTTAGCACACTAACTCCCTAGGCCTTAGTTTCCTCATCTGTACAATGGAGAGATCATGGCATCGACCTCATTGGGTAGTGGTGAGAATCAAGGGCGAATGTATCTGGAGCATCCAGCACAAGTCCTGGCACATAGTAGTGCTCATTGAATCTCCAGTTGGCACCTGGGTCACCAGGACCAGAAAGGCCACATAGGGACCTGAGGAAACCAAATGCCAGGGTTCTCCAGTGGTAGCTGCTTGGCTTTGAAGTAGACATTATTTCAAACTCTCAGCTGCTTAGTTCCTGGGACAGGTCACAGTCTTGCTACCAAAGATGTGGCCTTACAGCAGTGAATTGCATTACTGGGAGCACACTGAAAACAGAGCCTGGGGCCCCTCCCCAGACCTGTGGCACCAAGGACTGACGCACAGGAAAGCGTGAGCACTGTTTTGAGTTGACCTACCGATTAGAATCTGATGCTGCTAGAGAAGGAAAGGACTCTGGGTCACCTTGTCAAAAGCTGAGGTTCAGAGAGGTCAGAAAACTTGCCTACAGTGAGGCCACAGCATAGCTGGATGAGGCTTTTGGTCTCCTGAGATGAGTCCAGGCTCAGAGGTAGCCCCCCTAATGCTGTGCCTCCAGTGGCCTGGAGGCTCTGCTTCCTTTATTTGGGGTGGTGGTCTTGACCTGGCCTTGGGATAAAGCCACCATGGGCTTTGAAGGGAGACTGGGTTCCCTTCCAGATGCTGTTGAGGGGTAGGAGGCTGGGGTACTCAGGTGACCTTGGCAGAGGATACCAATGTGACGGAGGAGAGCACCCTGGATGACCTCTGTGAACTCCTGCCCTTTGAACTCAGAATGCTTCCCATAGGGACACAGAGAAAACCACAGACAATGACGGCCACAGAGGACAACTGGGTGGCCCAGGGACTCAGCAGCAGGGAGGCAGGGTGGAGAGGTGAGCTCTTCACTGTAGACTCTTTTGTGTGTTTCACATTTGGTTCCCTGTGCATGGAATATGCATTCGATAATAATCAACAAAAATATTAACAAGAATGCCTCAGCCAGATTGTAGTACAAACAATACCCCATCTGGCCCTGTCATTCTAGCTTCCACCCCTCCTGCCCCCACCCCCTCCTGAAATCTGAAACTTAAAAGCACCATGGAAAGGCTCTGCGGCTGGAGTGCAGATACCCACGCTGGTCTTGCTTCGGCACCGTGATCATGATAAGTCATTTCCTCATTGGGACGTGACCTGCTTTGCTTTGCAAAGTTTTAAGTGATATTAAGTAAGTGTAAGGATGATTCAGACCCCACCTCCCCTCCACAAAATCATGGTGAAAAAAAGGACTGGGCTTTCCCCCCGTGGGCTTTCACAAGGCTTGGGACAGCCAGTACATGCAGAAGGAAGGGCACTAAGCTTGTTACAGAGCATGCAAAATAGAATGCCATTTTTGTTAAGTACGAGCTATTTAACATACAGCTTAGCTGGAAAGATATATCTCAAAATGTTAAGAATAGCTGCTTTCAGGGGCAGGTTACCATAGGTTTTTATTTTCTTTGTGCTTTTCTTTATTTTTAAAATTGTTTGTATTTAAAAAAAATATCTGGCTTCAGCACCTTAGTATCCTTATATGAAACACAGGTGAAAGATAAAGACTCTGGAAAGGATGCTCCTCCATCTGGACAATGGGTCACTCAGAAGCTGGTGACACAGGTCTGTGTGCATGGACCCACAGTGTCCAGACACTTGCAGCACCAGAGACTGAAGGCATTCTTGGTTTCCTTAGTCCATATTCCAGTGGACCCAGGCACTATTAGGTGTTTTTCAGGGCTGGAAGGCAAACACAGATCCGAGGCACCAGATTCCTAGGACTGTCTCCTAAGAGAGTACAGTTGGCTAAAGACAGCTCCTGACCCAGATACTGACCATAAAAGATCTTGGGGCAAATCCAGTTGACCTTGACGACATTGCAAATAGCTGCTTAGAGGGTATGTGAAAGAGATGCAGTTTTTGCCTTCTTTCACTCTGACAGTATTGTAAGGACAATGGAAATAAATACAAGGTAAAATGTGAACAATTCTACCAGAGATGTATAAGGTATAGCCAAGCAGTTGGGGAATTGAGCATTGGGGAATCCAGGTCTTTGTCTTCCACGGCCAGCATGACTCGGGACAAGGTGCAGTACCACACATAATGACTATGTTCTCATCTATAGTGGAAACGGCATCCCTCAAAGAGACACTCAGGAATGGAGAGGACGTGTGTCAGACCTCCGGAACAGCACTCCCCCCACGGCAGGCCCTCCACAACAGGTCTGGAATTACCAGTCTTTGGGCACAGAGCTCACAAGGGCCATGAGGGCCATATTATGATCACATTATCATCATCACTGTCCTTATTCAGAAAAGTTCCAAGGAGTCATACAATTACAGATGAATGCCTGCCAAAAAGCTGTTCATGACTCTGAGTCTTTCTGGAAGATGCCACACAAATGGATCAGTTTTTTAATTTGCTGTAATTGACTTAAGCATGCTTGTTTGGGAGATATTAGAAGAGCCTGCTTTGCCTCTGGTCCACTTTTCTTGACTTTTCAGGCTTCACATGACCCAATAGGTAGTTTACATTTTGGGACTGTGACTCAGTTCATTTTTTTGAAAATTTTATAGCAAGGTCCCTGCACCAGTCATTGAATTTGGCAAAGAAGCTCTTGCTACCAAAGAAACACAGAATAGGAAGGATTGGATAGAAGTCATAAACCTTGACCCCAAAAAATTTTAGGTGGAAATGCTCAGGATATATTGAGGGGAAGGAGGAGAAAGGAAACTTTAAACTCTTTACAAAATAATATCAAGTGAATGTAACTAATTCACACATATTAACTCTCATGGTAACTGTTTCTAAAAACTGATCTGTCAATATTCTTATTTATAAGGCACCAAAGACTCAGAAATCATCAAGAAATAGATACATAACTTAGTGAGAAAACAGGCAAGGAATATGAAAAAGCAGTCATCATTATTTGTAAAAAATTATAGATGATAAGCCTATAAAGATGTTTAACCTTTCTCATAAAGATAACTCTAATATTGACATTTATAAATTTCACAATATTCAGGGTGATATAAGGTGGTAATACACTTCTTAAACTGCTATTTAGGAATGCAATTTGGAATACCCTTTTTGCAAGACAACTTGTCAATAGATACAATTTTTAGGTATATACCCTTTGACCTAGTAACTCTGTTTATAGGAATTTACCTTCAGGGATATACATATTCTTAAATATTTTAAGATATAAGGATGAGGGTGTTCATCAAAGCATTGTTTATCATAATAAAAATGTGGAAACAAGCTAAGCATTACTGGTCATGTAAGAGTGAAAAATAGCAGTTAACATTTATTAAGCATTTATTATGTGCTCTAATGCTTCACATAAATTGTCTCCTGTAAGTGCTCATACCAGTTCTATGATGCAGGCATGGTTACTTTGTACATTTTATAAATGAAGAACATGAGACTCATGGAGGTTAAGAAACTAGTCTAGAGTTTCTTAGCAGAATGGCAGAGCAGGATCTGGAGGAGGCAGTCTGCTTCCAAGAGTGCATGCTCTTAAACACTGTCACATACACATAGCCATAGTCTAACATGCAGACTTAGAAAATACTCTGCATCAGTTAAAAAGGATTAATTAGAATTGTACATATTGATGAGGACAAATCTCTAAGATACATTATTAAATGAAAAGACCTAGGTTGGAATAATTGTCTTCCCTTGGTGTCAATAAAAAAGAAGATATATCAATGGATCATCATATCATTCTTTTCCATGTTTAAAAACATTAAATAAATAAAACTAGATAGGAAAACTATCTAAGGATTAAAAAACTCCAGTCCAAATACAAACCATTTTATAGCATAAAATGACATTCATTTTGTTTGGATGGTATGAGAGAGGAGATGGTGAATGGAAATTTTAAAGTGGGTGTTCCTAAACTAAATGATTTCCTTAGTCTGGAAAGGAATGGGAGTGGAAAGAATGAGGGGAAGGTGGTAAGAGAATAGGTATTGAATACTCAAGGCCAAACAAAGTCTAGATTTAAAATGCAACACAGGCCATTGTGAGTTTGTTTATAAAAGTGATTGACAAGATGACATTGTTTTTAATGAAGATTGTTCCAAGGCCATGTGTGGGGTAGAATGAAGCTGCAGAAACAAAGGGAGAATTTGTGTGGAGTTTATAATATAAGCACAAGGACATCAAAGTCTGGGCCTGGCCACAGGATGGGGATTAGGAAAAGCAGCACAGCCAAAGTGTGTCTGCTTGAATGAAACTTAAGCCATGTCATGGCTCTTGGGGAAACGGAGAGCTACTTGCCCAGTCTATCGTCTCTCCATTCTGTTCCATTCCAATTGCTACTACCTTAGTCTAGGCCCTCATCATAATATGGTTGAGTTGTTGCAAAAATCTTCTGAAGAGGTCTCCCCTCTTTCCATGTCATGTCTCTAATTCATCATGCCCTGCCACACTAGTTTAATCTTTTACAATACTGGTTTTAAGTCCTCTCCCTTAAAGATTTTAACAGTAACACTTTAGGAAAGAAGTCATGCAACTTAGTGTGACAGGCCCTGCCCTTTAATGGGTCCCTCCCATCCAACATCCCTGTTCATTCATTCACTAAAGTCCTGAGCATTAAACATGTGCCAGGCAGGGAATACAGCTGTGAACAAAACAGACAAAGCTCCTTCCTTGCCAGGAGACAGAATGAATACCAGGTGGTGCTAAACGCTTGGAGAAAGGCGGAGCAGTGTCAAGGGCACCACCCCTGGGTGGTGGTAGGGGAGGTTGCTCTTATAGTGAGTGGCCCCAGAATGACTCTCCGATAAGGGACATTTGAACAGAAAACTGAAAGAAATGAGCGAGTGAACCATGTAGTTCTCTGGGAGGAAGAGCATCCCAGGCAGAGAGCTGCAAAGGCCCTGAGGTGGGAACATGCTTCCTGCATGTATATAAAAGTGGAAAGATCCCAGGGTGCTGAGGTGGGGTCAGAGAGGTTGGTAATAGTGCAGACTGCAGCTTGTGGGCAGAGGTTCTCAACTGAGGGCAGCTTCCGCCCTTACTGGACATTAGGCAATGTCTGGAGACATTTTTGGTTGTAGAACTGGGCCTGGGATGCCATCAGGATTCAGGAGGTAGAGATCTGGGATGCTGCTGCAAATGGTCTGATGCACAGGAGAGCCCCCACAATAAGGAATTGCCCAACCCCAGTATCAGTAATGTCTAGGTTGGGAAACCTGAGGTGGGGCCTTGCAGGCCATTATAGGGACTTTGGCTTTTACTCTAGGCAAGAGGGAAAGGCATAGAGCATTCTAAGTAAAGGTGTAACATAAAAGCATCATACTGGTTGCCATATGGAGAATAAACGGTACAGGGGAAAGGCTGAAGCAGACACCTTCCAGGAATCTTTTGCAACCATCTAGGCAAGAAGTAGCAGTCTGGATTAGGGTGCTATGATAAACATAGTAAGAAACGGTCTGACTCTAGATGTGTTTTTTAAGATTTAGCTTACAGGATTAGCGGATTTCGTCAAAATGAACCATAATCACTTAGCCTTCTCACTCTACCACCATGTGCCAAGTTCACTCCTGCCTTTGTTTTTGCCATTCCCCTTCCCGTGACCTGCCTTAACTGGGCGAAGTCTATCCAGTCTGGATTTCAGGATTTCAATCAAGAGCCTTCCTTAACCAAAGGTGCCCTCTTTTCTCCAAAGTACATCCTGCTTTCCAGTCTGCACATCCCGATTTTATCTTCACTATTCTTTTCACGCATGGAGGAGATGCCATACTTTGTGATGAGAACAGCCCCCTGCTGTTATCACTCGTGTCACAGTATAATGGAAGTTGGAGCCATCATGGTAGGGCAAGTAAAATAATTCAAAAACACAAAGTAAAAGCATTGGGAAGGAGGAAACAAAAAGTATTCTTACTTGCAGTTCACATGATGGGAGGCAC
Organism: Glaucomys volans; assembly: GCA_020662805.1. Lineage (NCBI taxonomy): Eukaryota > Metazoa > Chordata > Mammalia > Rodentia > Sciuridae > Glaucomys > Glaucomys volans. Next base: position 333,698 of record JAJEJO010050616.1, on the reverse strand, counting down.
AGAAAACCTGAAGAAGTCTTCAGTTTAGTGATTAGAACTATTCAGAGTTTTGCAAATTTCTGGCTACAAAATCAATTTGTAGAAATAAAAAATATTTTTACTCACTAGCAATAGTTTAAATGAAAAATTTAAAACTACATTGTTTCTAACAGCAACAAAAGAATAAAGCACCAAGACTAGAACTAATGAAATATTCACAAGACACTTGTGGGGTAAATTATAAAAATTTAGTGAAGAGAATTTTTAAAAAACCTAAAATAAAAAAACCTAAATAAATGGGAAGATATACTATGTTCATGTTTTGGAAAACTTCATATTATAAAGATGTGATTTCTTCCTAAATCAAATAGATTGATTTAGTCCCAAAATTTTTAAAAAAGAAACTTGACAGGCTGATTCTAAAATTTATATGAAAGTGCAAAAGGCCAAGAATGGGCAAATCACTCTTGAAGAGAAGAAGGTAAGGAAAGCTGCCCTATCATTTATCCAGCTCCATTTGATATAAGGACAGGGAGAGACTTTTTTTATTTTTTATTTTTTTATTTTTATTTTTTGTGGTGCTGGGGATTGAACCCAGGGCCTTATGCTTGCAAGGTAAGCACTCTACAAACTGAGCTATATCCCCAGCCCGAGAGTCTGTTCTTACCTCCACTTGTTGACATCTCTTAGTAATATCAAACTGGTACCTTGAAACTGGTCATGGTGGGAAGTTATACCAGAGATAACAGCAAATGCTACAAATCAGAAATTTTTGTGTATAGGAAGAACTGGTTGCAAAACATTACTAAAACATTCCACTTAGTGGAACTAGAGATTCCAAAATATTTACATGGACCTATAATTTCATGTATCAACACAGACAAACCTCAAAAAGATAATTTTGAGCAAAAGAAGAAAGGCTCAGAATGGATACAGTCTGATTCCATTTTAAAAGTTCAAAACAAGCTGCAACTGAAAAAGAATATTGTCAAAATACAGGATACTGCTTAGGGGATCATTCACACTGGCCTGGGCAGAGGAAGAAGGTAGATGCAAGGAGGAAGGAGTAAACAGGTGGCATCTAAGGTTCTATTTCCTGGCTTGGATGATAGGTCAATGTCGTTCATTCAACTCCTCAAACGCTACATGTATGCTACATATATATTATACATTTGTCTGCATAATTATACATTTCACGGTAAAACAAAACAAAACAAAATCAAGCATCTACCCCATGCAGAGATACTGTGGGCACTAAGCTAAACTAGACTTAGATTCCGTCTCCATTCTGCTAAAATTACTTCCACTGAATTCAAAGACTTCAATGTCACTAAAGTTAAAAACATTTTCAATTCTTGTTTTCCTTGTGCTCAGCAGCATCCAATACTGCTGACAATTCTTCGTCTTGCAATGGCACCTTACCTTGGCTCTCATGAAACCACATTCTCCTCGCCTTTTCTCCGTAGCCTCCTTCCCAGGCCTGCCTCCCCAGAGCATTGCACATCAGAGTTTCTCAAGTTTCAACCCTGGAACCTTGTTCTTTTGAACTCTGTTCTCTCTTTGTAGATATTCATACCATGCCTATGGATTCAACACATCAAAGATTCAGATCTCCAGCTCAGACCTCGCCTCTGAGCTCCAGGTGGACGAATCCAACCATCTAGTCAACATCTCTATTTGGATTTTTTGAAGCAGCTACACTTTAACCCTTTAAAAATAAAAGTTATAATTTCCCTTCAAAACAGTTCTACTATTCTTAGGGAATGGCCCTACCAGTCATCTTGAATATCTATTCCAGGAAAACTAATAGTCTTTTCTTTTCTCTCTGTAGAATGAAAACACTCACTCCCTTTTCTTCTTAAGGAAAGGTTGAAAAGAAGGAAAGTTATTTTAGTGATGACTCTAAGTAGGAATAAAATCTTTAAAAAAAACCCCATCATCTGGCAATTTAGTTCCCTACATAGATGGAATTCAATAAAGTTAGTTCCTTTCCCTTTAATTAAGAATTTTTCCAAAACACAACAGTAATACTATATAATTAAAGTATTTTCCTCTCTCTTTTTAATCCTTTGCTGCACATTTTCTTGTCTCTTCTTTCCACTATATTTTTGTACACAACAGTTTCTTAACTAGTTTGTTTTTTCTTCATTTTCTGTTTCTACACTTTTCCATACTTCCCTCAGTCCCCCTCTCCACAACTGACAATCAACAAGTATTTATTGAGAATCTGCTCTGTGCTCTCTGGGATAGAGTGATGAGGTTCCTTGTGTATTTTGTTTTGTTTTGTTTGTTTGTTTTTGTTTCTTTTTTTTTTGGGAACCAGGGATTGAACTCAGGGACACTCGGCCACTGAGTCACATCCCCAGCCCTACTTTGTATTTTATTTAGAGACAGGGCCTCACTGAGTTGCTTAGGGCCTCACTACGTTGCTGAGGTTGGCTTTGAACTCGCGATCCTCCTGACTCAGCCTCCCAAGTCGCTTGGATTACAGGCATGTGCCACCACGCCCGGCCTTCCTTGTGTATTTTATAACTGTTAGGGAGCAAATAAAAAGTCAGACAGTAGTAAGAGCTAATTAAGAATTAGAATTGAATGACATAATGGAGAATAATTGGGTTGTTATTTTCTATTGGGTGGTCAGGAAAGGACTTTCTAAGGAGGTTATATTTAAAATTGAGAACAAATTACAAAGAGACATTGTATCCCTTTGTACTAGTTAGCACAAAGATCCTAAGCAGGAAACAAACTTGGCATGTTTGGTGGCTGCATAGAGGACAAGAGGGTGGTGTACAATGAGGTGTGTGCAGGAGCTAGATCACACAGGGCTTTGGATACCCAGAATAAGAAGTGCAAATTCAATTTTTTAGAAATATATTCTTTTTAATATTTGTAGGCTCTGCAGTGATGTACACTTCTTCATTCCTGTTATTGGTTATTTGTGTCTTTTTTCCTTGATCAGTCTGTATAAGGATAAATAATCTTATTAGTTTTTTTTTTTTTTTGGTACTGGGGATTGAACCCAGGGACACTCCACCACTGAGTCACATCCCTAGCCCTATTTTGTATTTTATTTAGAGACAGGGTCTCACTGAGTTGTTTAGAGCCTCACTAAGCTTCTGAGGCTGGCTTTGAACTCACGATCTCCTACCTCAGCCTCCCAAGCTCCCAAGTGCTGGGATTACAGGCATGCGCCACCGTGCCCGGCTCTTATTAGTTTTTTAAAAGAGCTAACTGGAGCTTTGCAGAGCCTCTCTGTTTTCTTTTTCATTAATTTCTGTTCTTGCCTTCATTATTTGCTTGCATCTACTTTCTTTGGGTTTAATTTGCTGTTTTCCCCCTAACTTCTCGAGATGGATGAACTTAAAGTTATAAAGCTCCCTCAAAGCTTAGCTGTATTTATAGCCTAAAAGATTTTATGATATATGTTAGAAAATGTTCTTAACTGAATGATGGCGTTATATAGAACTGCACTACTTGCTTTTCAAATTCTTGGTGTGAGGGTGAGTTTCCAGTCACCTTTTTCTTATTGAACAATTAATCATATAATTGCACTGTGGCATAGAGGATGGTTATATATGGCTTTAATCCTGTGGAATTTATTGAGACTAGCTCTATGATCCAGTATGTGGTTACCTTTTATAAGTGTTCCATGCAGCTGTTAGATCTAGTTTTCTAAATATGTCCATTGTTAAAATGTGATAATAGTGTTATTAAATCATATGTTCTTACTGTTTTTTTTCTGACTGCTTGTTACATCAAATGCTGAGAAGTATGTAAATATAAAACACCTTGAGAGTGAATTTGTCTTTTTCTTAGGGTTCTGACATTTTTGCTTTATGTATTTGAGGACATTTTATTAGATATATACAGCTTATCATTCATTAATTTTTAAAGAGATGGAGTCTTGCCAGCTTATCCAGATTAGCATCAAACTGGGCTCAAGTGATCCTTCTGCCTCAGCTTCCTGAGTAGCTAGGACCATAGGTGCATATCACTATGTCTAGACAGATGCACATAACTTTAAAATTACTATATCTTTCTTTCAAATAGAAATATTAATTTTTTAAATCTTTTGTCCAATCAAATCATCTAGAATTTTTTGATAATCCCAGAGATTTTTAGGCTATGGGAAAAAGCATACCTTGAGGAAATTTTAATTAAAATTAAGATTAAAAGTAACCCCTTTTATCACTAGAAGTGCTGACTCAATATAATTTTGTTTATTGTTAATATAACTATATTGGCTTATCTTTAGTGTGCATTTTCATGGTATATCTTCTTTCCTATCTTTTTATTTTCAAACATTTTGTTTATTTGTATCAAGGTTTCTCAACCTTGATACTGTTAAGTTGGGGCCAGACAATTCTTTGTTGTGGGGGAAGTCTTGTGCATTGCAGTTTACAGTAGACCTCAATTCCAGTTATAAACTACTGACATAATTTAGGTATGTCTTCTGTAAACAGCAGAGTGTTAAATTATTTTATTTAGTATGACAATCTTTGTCTTTTAATGGAAACATTTAGTCCATTTACATTTAATGTAATGGCAAACTCTGCATTTGTCTGTCTCAAATGTATTTAATTTTCCTTCTGCCTAAGTCTACTTATGGGAAGAAAAGAAATAATGTATAACTTCAAAACTGAGACACTTTGACATTATGCCCCCCTCCTGCAGAGCTGCTGCTAGCTCATTTGGTGATTTCATGCAAATAAAAACAAGGTACTTTCTAGGAGTGTAGGCTGCCCTGCTGATAACATGGGTTGGCAAGTGGAAGATGCCTTGTGGAAATTAGAAAAAAGTGTTCTTTGAGAAGAAACAGCTGAGAGCCAGGGCCAGGTTTGGACAATTGGAGTGAGGACTAGATTTTGGATCCATGTGCCCCCTTGGCAGGAGGCCCTTGTACAACAGTCAATCTGCAAAGACTTCTGTGGAAGTCTTTCATCATTGCTATCCAGAAGTTAGCCATAAGTTTACCTGCTGCTTCTTTGAAGGTAAATTGTTACTTATTAATAGTTAAGAGAACTTATCTCTGGTTATCTTTACTATCATATGCTCAAGTGTGAATTTCTTTTCATTTACCAGCATGAGATTCATTAAGCTTCTTGAATCTGTAGATTGGTGTTTTTATGTCACTTAGGGAAAATTCTCAGCCATCATATCTTCAAGTACACCTTTGTCCCAATTTCTCACCTTTTAGGACTCTAAGAGAAGGCATGTTAGTAGATGTTCTCACTCTATCCTCTATGTCTCTTGTGTACATTCTATCATTTTATCTGCCATGCTGCATTCTGGGTAATTCTTCAGATCCATTTCCCGGTTTTGTCCTCAGTTATGTATGATCTTCTTATAAACATGTTCACAGAGTTCCTAATTCGGTTGATGTATTTTTTGATTTTAGAAGTTATATTTAGTTATTTTTCAAATTATATTTTATAGATTCATGTTATGAATTCAAGTTCATTTAAAAATATCTTTAAATATAACACAGTTATGTTATAGTCTGCCTACTGACTGCAATATCTGAAGGAAGTTTTGTGGGGCTCTGTGCTGTCTGTTATTTCTGTGGGTTATTACTCAGAGTATCTTGTGATTTTGTGGAATTGAATATATGTAACTGCAGGTAATTGCACTAGGAAAATTTAAAGATTAATTTGAATCCTAGATAGTAGAACCTTTCTCTAGAAAGGATTTCTCTTTGCTTTTGTCAGGTACCAGAGGACTCTAGTTGTATGGAATCACCCTGGACTAAGCCAGAAGTCTGTTAACTGGGAGACACAAAATTGACCTGTTCCGGGAATGGTTTACTTCCAGATCCCTCTTACTCTGAAGATTTAGCTCTTCACAGTTCCTCTTACAGAGGGAAAGGGCTTATCCAATTTCTTACCTGGGGAAGTCTCTAGGTCTGATACCTTTCTTCCTTTTCCTATGAGATTGGCAAATACTCAGCTTGACTTCACAGATATTCCTTTCAAACTAGCAAAGGCATTCAGGAAAAAGAGGTTTGAGTGCTAAGTTTACTTCTCTGTGTTCTTGCTTTACCCGAGATTTCGGCCAAGTACTATCTTCCTATTTTTTTTTAGCACCTTAATAAATGTAAGAAAAATTTAAAAGAATACCACTTTCAGCTTTATTAGTTGTCACCAGTGGCCCTAAGTACCTAGCTCATCATTACCAGAAGTGAAGGCTCCTAGAGGAAGAGTGAGGGGAAGCCAGAGGGGGTGAGGGGAGGTAATCAGGACCTGGTTCTGGTTACATTCTGTCAGATTGTTTATAGGCAAAAAGAAAAATGTATCTAAATGATCAACCAAAAAGAAAATCATTTTAATCTTGTGAATTTGTATTTTTACCAGCTCGCTTCACACTGATGTGTGTTTTATCTTTCCTGACTACACAGTGAGCTCTTAAAGATTAGGTATCTTTTCTGGTTTTATAAGAATCTACCCTTTGTTTAAGACCAGAACAGTCTTATTGCCTCCTTGTCACCATCCTGGGGCCTCAAGCCCAAGGACTATCAGGAATTCATCTTTTCCTGCCTCTCTCACTACTTAAACTATTAGCTGATAACTGAGAACAAAGAAAACTACTTTACATCAAGTTTGAAAGTGCAAGGATATACAAGTTGATAAATACAAATACAGAGCTTGATAACCCTCGGTTATGTCCAAACTTTCTCATATAGTTGCTGCTGATAGAGTTATAAGTGGGGGAGGGGGGAACACTACATTAAGAGTCATAGTATTTCATACAACTTTTGACACAGTAATTCCATATTTATGAATTTGCCTTACAAATAATCATGGGAGGGGTAGTGGTGTGTGTGTGAAGTCCCAGCTACTCAGGAGGCTGAGGCAACAGGATTGCTTGAACCCAGGAGTTCAAGACTGAGGGACACAGTGAGACCCCACATCAAACAAACAAACAAACATGGATGGTCACAAAGATTTAGCTACCTGGATTGTCATTAAAAGAGGGAAAAAAAACTGGGCACAGTGGCATACACCTATAATCCAAGCGACTTGGGAGGCTGAGTCAGGAGGATTGCGAGTTCAAAGCCAGCCTCAGCAACTTAGCGAGGCCCTAAGCAACTCAGTGAGACCCTGTCTCTAAATAAAATACAAAATAGAGTTGGGGATGTGGCTCAGTGGCCGAGTGTCCCTGAGTTCAATCCCTTGTTCCAAAAAAAAAAAAAAAAAAGGGGAAATTAAAAATTTTAAATTCCATCAGTAGGGGATTAGTGATTGTACCTTCATGTAAAGGTACAATTAAATATGATATTTAATGACTCAAAAGGGTTCACAACAAGGTGGCAAAGTGGTTTACAAAAGAGTAAAAGGCATTTTTTTTTGTAAAAACAAATATACATATACCTATATCTACATATTCACAAACATAAAGTTAGGATATAAAAAAAATGTTAACAGCATTACTTTAGGGCGCTTTCATACAAATTTTTAAAATTGACTTTGCTTATCTGAATCTTCAATAATGAAAACATATTACTTTTGTAATGAGAAAAAACAACATTGATTATTAAAAAAATAAACTAGAGTTCCTTTATATCTATTATGTATGATTAGCTGCCCATGACCAGTGCTTTCCAGTTCCAATCCATCCATCAATCAATGATTAGCAAAGAAGTTTATCTTCTAATTCCACCCTCTGCCTTACATGGCCTACACAGAAAAAGAGTAGCCTGCATCAATGAGCGGGTGGTGGGGTGGGTCATAATACATACTTATTGAACTGAACTGCTAAGAACCAGAAATGTACCCACATAATGTTAAGAGAATGGCAAATACTTCAAATGTGATCATTTTCTATCAAATAGTCTTCCTTTTATTTATTATTATCATTATTATTATTTTTTGCGATGCTGGGGATTAAACCTAGGGCCTTGTGCTTGTGAGGCAAGCACTCTACCAACTGAGCTATATTCCCAGCCCCAGTCTTCCTTTATTTTTTTAATTTTTAAATATTTTTTTAGTTGTCAATGGACCTTTATTTCATTTATTCATATGTGGTGCTGAGAATCGAACCTCACATGTGCTAGGCAAGCGCTTTACCACTGAGCCACAACCCCACCCCCTAGTCTTCCTTTTAAATTATCCCTACCTTATAGTCTCTTTTGTGCCCAAGTTAAATAAAAGATTTTTAAAAGAACACAGGGAAAATAATTTTTAAAGATTTTTTAAAGAACACAGGGAAAATATTACTATAATGACTTCATGTCATCATACGTGAAGTATATGCTGGAAGGCCTGCTGTATGTGTAGGAGTTTTGTGTAGCATTCAGAAAGGTTTAACTGCTTCTGTTGCTGAATGGCCTGTCACATAAAAAGACTCAAACCTGCCCTGCTCTTACAGAGAACAAATGCCTGGAATGAGCTAGAATTTTCAGGAAAAACATAAGAGCTCGGTTTGTAGCAATCCCTGTGGGAATACTGCACTGGTGTCATTTTTAATGTCTTACTCTTCCCCTCTGATTGGCATGATTCCCTCATCTCCTTCCTCAGCTGGCTCTGCCTCTCCTTACAGCAGACAGTCTTTGTGAATGACACTCAGGGAGCATGTGCAGGAGAAGCTCAGAGCCTCACTCCATGGGAACTCAAGAGAGAGTGAAAGAATGGGCGAGGAACAGCCGCTGAATGGAGGAGGTCACGTTGCTTCAGAAACTGAAAGACCAATCCTGAGAGAGAGTCAATGGCACACCTCCTTGGATCTGACCCTGCAGGCTGTGTGTGAGCAGAGAAGTGTGCAGTGCAGTTCGCACAGGAGAAGCATCATGAGATTCCGGGCTGCCTCCAGCCACGTGCGCATTTGCAGGATTCAGCTCTGTTTGTACAATGCGGTGGTTGAGGCACTGGGCAGGCTATGCCTTTAGGAATCAAAGGCTATGCAAATAAAACCTAAGGGAAGACTCAATCAGCTGATGTCCCCTCAGTGCAATTTCCATTTGGAGTACTGGACCTGGCAACCCAGGGGAATTAATCATTCTTTCTATATTTAAACACTTATTTTAAACCACTTTCTTTATAAAAATAGCAGTCACTATGATAAGACAGGCCTCATAATGCCTAGGAACAAATAACAAAAATACCTTCCTATAAAGAGGACGAACATCCCATGATGGCCACAGTTGAACAGCAAACGTGATAAATCAAGGCACCAACTATGGAGGCCCTCATTTTGTTTATTATGCAATGAAGAACTGAGTATTCCATCACTTGGACACTTGTGCTTATTATAATTGCCACTTTAAAATATTTCTAAATATGGAGTGAATTACATCTCAACAATTATATATTACCTAGTCAGCTTCATTACCCATTATGTTCATTTCTTTGAAAAGGAAGATCTCAAAAGAATTAAAATTGCTTTTCTGTGAATTATGGGAGAAGTAAATGATTGGGAAACCAGTGTAAATAGTGTATTCCCCTTACAATGGTTTATATCTCACCAAAACATTTAAATCACTTGTTAGAAAGTCTCAATATAATCATTTGTTTCTCCCCCAAAAGGAATATTATTGTTGATTATTAGGTCTTTTACATATTGTCTTTATAACTGAGAGACAAGTAGAGAATAAGCCTAGAGATTTTGAACTATCTTAAGATACTGCCAGTTCCCCCCAAAATGCACAGAAAAAGATAGTGGAATATCTCAATTTCCTTTTTTTTTTCCTAACATTTGAAAAAAATCAATCAATATAAATCACCATATTAACAAAGAAGGTGAGCATATGATTCTCCCTACAGATAAGTGAAAATCATTTGACAAAATTTAGTACTCAGTCATCATTACAACTCTAAGCAAACTAGAAATAGAAAAAAATGTCCTCAATTTCATAAAGATCATACAACAAAAGCCTACACTAATATCATGATTATGCAGTGAAAGACTGAATGCTTTTCCCCTACGATTGGGAATGGCATTTAATTGTTTACTTCATATTGCATTGGAGGTGCTAGCCAGCACAATAAACTAGGTTAAAAAGGCCTAAGGGTTAAAAAAGAAGAAGTAAAATTGTAAAACCATCTTCACTGGCAGGCAAATGACTGAATTTGTAGAAAATCCTAAAGAATCTACTGAATCAAGTACTCTTAGAATCAAAGTGAATTAACCAAGGTCACAAGATATAATAACACAGAAGGTTAAGTAACTTGACCAAAGTCACAATTACAGTTAGTGACCTGAAGAGCCTACGTTCAAGTTCAGGCAGTCTGGCCCTGAAGACTTCTTCTTAACTAATATTTATATGGTAACTTTAAAATCAAGGCTTCCCCTTTGTAACAGTAAAGATATGGAATTAACCAAGTTGTTCATTGGCAGATGAATGGATAAAGAAAACGTGGCAAATATTTTTGATAATAATATCTTATTATTATTAATAAAGAAATATCATTCAGTCTAAAAAGGAATGAAATCCTTTTTCATGGAGGGAGCCAGAGGTTATTATGTTAAGTGAAATAAGCCAGGCACAGAGACAAACACTGTAGGTTCTCACTTATGTGTAGAAGCTGAAGCAGTTTATCTCAAGCAAGAAGAAAGGAAAGAGATAGAGACTAGGAAGAGTGTGGGGGGTGGGATAGAGAAAGAGTGGACTGTGGGTGCTAAAATAATTAGGAAGAATAAGTTTTAGTGCTCTGCAGCATGGTTGCAGTTTATAGCAACCCATCATATATTTTATGGAGAACTAGAGCTTGGATGCTTCAAACACAAAGAAATGATGAAATATATATGAAGATGGAGAAGCTAAGTACTCTGATTTGATCATTACACATTGTATATGTGTACTGTATTGAATTATCAAATGGTACCCCATAAATAAGTACATTGATTTGTTCATTAAAAAGAAAAAGTAGCCAGGCATGGTGGTGCATGCCTGTAATCCAAGCGACTTGGGAGGCTGAGTCAAGAGGATCGCGAGTTCAAAGCCAGCCTCAGCAACTTAGCGAGGCCCTAAGCAACTCAGTGAGACCCTGTCTCTAAATAAAATACAAAATAGGGCTGGGGATGTGGCTCAGTAAAAATTTAAAAATAATAAAATAAAATCAAAACTAAAAAATAATCAAGGTGTTATTATACATATATGTAAACACTAAACACAATTTCTCCTCTTCTATTTAATTACCACTAGTTTCGCCTGAAATTTTGGTGAAGAGGAATTAAAAAAAACAAGATGTGAATCCTGAATCCTCATTCTATATACAAAAAGCACGACCAATGACTGTCTAATATAATCAGTGTTATAGACATAACAGGCCCACACCATTCACACTGAGAAAAACCCTTGGTGGATACAGTGCCAGATATGTGTGCCCTTACTGCTCCCTATCCCAATAAATAACAAATTCAAGTTCAAACTATCTCTAATACCAGAAAACAGAACATTAAAGAGAACATGCTCACTGATAAATGCAGAAACAATTTTAAAAACTGTATAGGATTTGAAAGAAAGACTAATACCCAATTAGCCACACTAGGTTGTCTGTACCAATAATAATGGAAATAATAAGATACCGAGCATTGCTAAATTAACAAGCATTCATTGAACCTACTATTTAATTCCAAAGTCCTGAAATAACAGCAGTCCACCAACACTGGACACCAACACAGGCAGAGAGAAGCTGAAGGAGGAGCCGGAGGCAGCCTCAACATGATGAACAAAATCAAGATGATTGCAAACAAGCAAAGTACAGGTGGAACATACCTCGTCCAAAAATCTAAAATCCAAAGTGCTCCAAAATCTGAAGAGTTTCAGCACTGACATAACACCTAAGTGGAAAATTCCACACCTTGAAACTTGGTTTCATGCACAAAATTATTAAGTACATTATATAAAGTTGCCTTCAGGCTTTATATATAAGGTATATATGAAACAAAAAATTAATTTCATATTTAGAGTTTGGTCCCTTCCCTAAAATATCTCATTATTTACATGCAAATATTCCAAAATCCAAAAAAAATAAATAAATTAAAAAATCCAAACCCCCAAATACTTCTGATCTTAAGCATTTCAGATAAGGGATACTTGACTTGCAGTTGATGTAGGATCTTACACAGAATGGCATAGCTAGAAGTCAACTACAGAAAAATTATTCCACAGTACAATCTCAGGTATGAAGGTCTTTATGAAAATCATAAGTTTAAAAGATAAAGGTGCAATCACAGACTTTGCTAGAAGTGACTATAACCTCAAATTTAAAGGCCTGTCTAGCAACAGATAGTATAGTGTTGAGCATGCCTCAGTCTTTTTCAGTTCAATTGGCCTACATAAAGAAAACGATGTACTGTCTTAATGACTTCATTGTTGTTTTGATCTGCTACATGTAATTTATAAACTTCAAAATGTTCTCCTAATGAAAGAAACTGATTATCCATCCAGAACGGTCTTATGTCTTACCATGCCTCTTGTGGCTCAGGCTACATGACGGCAAGATGCATGGCCCAAGGCTGTGGTCTGTTGTCAGCTGAATTATGACACTACGGATGGTAATGCTGCGCGGCATTGTAAGAGATAGCATGGTGTAGGGGAAAAACTTAAATTTGTCATTGAGTATCTCCGGATTTCATATCTCTGGTATGTCTGAGACATGTACCTAAAAACCTGAATGTCCAGGGTTGTCATGGTGATTGAGATATCTGACATATTTAGGGTGCTAAATAAGTAAGGGAGCATGCAGACTAACACGTGTACTTTCTCTCTCTTGCAAACACATGCGCACAACACACACATTCACACAAAAGGCTAATAGTTGAGGTTGATTTATTGCTCCACATAAGTAGGCCCAAGGATGGAATATTATAATTAGCCTCACTTATTTTCAGTGTGGTCAGCAAGGATCTGGAGAAAAATATTAATTCTGGTGTCAGACAGTAGTTAGTGGAGACTGCCACAGTTTAAACACGGTAGCATTTAATTTGTCTGACCTTCTCACTATGGTTTTGATCTTTATCTCAATGGTTCTGAGTGTTTTACTCTTTGTTTGAAAATTGGGATGAGACATCAAAATAAATGCGTAAACCCTGAAGAACACTGACAAAGGATTCAAATAGACAGTAAGGCAATGAAGGGTTTGTAGCCAAGATTCAGTGACTGGTTTCAGCTCTGAGCAACCATGGCTCCTCAGTAAATCACATTCTGGTCTGCTTTCGCCCTCTTCTGAAATTCCTTTTCAACCCCTGCAATTCCATAGCCATGAGTTAGTCTCTAGTCATGATCGATAGCCATGAGGGGAAGTTGAAATCTCCTAAATCCTATTTTGATTTATTCCGATACATGATTTTTATTACTTTAAATACAGATCTACTTTTTAACTGTTCAAAAGCCACGTCTTATGGTGAGAGCTCTTTAAAGAAAGGAATCTACTGTCAATATGTAAGGTCCCTAGAAAATGTTAGAGACTTCTACCTAGAGGATAGAGAAGCAGGGACCAGATTCATCCTACCATACACAATTGAACAACTGGACAAAATATAAAAGCAATGGTTTCCAGGCATTAATTGACAGGCCAGTGATCTCTAGGAAAAGGGAAACAAACAAAGTGAGCCCTCTGAGTGTACCCATTTGCTGCCTGAAGGATGCAATGCGGAATGAGGTACCCCATCAGTCCAGGGGGTTCCCTAGGTTGAGGAGACTGAGAAAAGAGATCAAGGAGGGCAAAGTGTCTTGAATGTGAAACAAAGAACTAGAGAGAAGGGCTGGGAAGGGAGGGAAGAATAGGATGGAGAGAAACAGAGAGAAAGAGAAACACTCTGGAGTTCCAAGGACAGGCCCCCTGCAGTTTTTGGCTAAGTACTCATCTATACATGCATGAGAACTACTGAGGACTATTTGAAAGGAGTAGGCAAAACAACTCCCAGTGTTTACAAAGGGCTGAAAATAATTTATGTTCACGTAACTAAACTGCATTCCAAAACAAAAGCTAAAACTAAAGGAATATAACAAAATGTAGCAACCAAGAATATAAAATTCACAATGCCTAGTATCCAATAAAAAATCACAAGGCATTCAGAAAAATGAAGAGATAAGACCCTTAATCAGGATAAAAAATAAAAACATACCCAGAAATGATAGAGATGAAAGAACGTGCATATAAGGTATTAGAATATTTTTAGAAAATATGTTCCATGTTTTCGAGAATTAGCAGAAAATGTGAGTATGAGAACAAGAGAAAAGGAAAATGTAAAAAAAGACTGAAATTAAACCTTTAGTGACTAAAAACACAACATTTCAAATGAAAAATAGACTGAATGAGACTAACAACAGATTAGAACTCAGAAGAAAAAAATCAGTGAACTCGAAGACATGCAGCATTAGAAATACTCTAGAATAAGCACAGAAGGCTGAATAAAAATGAGCAGAGCATCAGTGATCTGTAGTACAACATTAAGCAATCTAATATTTTTGGAATTGGAGTTCCAGAAGGAAGAGATCTGAGAGGAAGGGAACAAAATTTTAAAAATTTTAAATATTTAAGCATTTCTACATTTGATCCAAGAAGCCCAAATACAAGCAGAATAAATATAAAGAAAATGATGCCAATTAACATCATAATCAAATTGCTAAGGTGATAAAAAGAAAATCTTAAAAGTTGACAGGGAAAAATGTACTTTACAAAGGACTAAAGATAAAACTTACAGATTTCTTATAAGCTTTGAAAACTGGCAGGCAGGAGAGTACTAGAATAAAGAACCTCCTCCCCAAACAACTGCAACAAAACAAACAAAAACCCTGCCAAGTTAGAATTCTTTACCCAGCAAACTATCTCTCAAAATGAAAGTAAAATGGAACATTTCAGACAGATGAAGATGTAAAGAAATAATTTCAGCATAACTGCATTAGTAAAAGTGTGAAAGGAAGTTCTTGAAGCTAAAGGAAATTGATAACAGAAAAACAAAGTACAGGTTGAGCATCCTTTGCCCCCAAATCCAAAATCTAAAATGGTGGGTAAAAAATGCATGAGGTAAACCCCACTTGATCATGGTGCACTATCTTTTAATATGTTTTTGTATGTGATTTGCCAGGATTTTATTAAGGATTTTTGCATCTATTTTCATCAGGGATATTGGTCTAAAATTTTCTTTCCTAGATGCATCTTTGTCTGGTTTTGGTATCAGAGTGATACTAGCTTCATAGAATGAGTTTGGAAGGGTTCCCTCCTTTTCTATTTCAAGGAATATTTTGAGGAGTATTGGTATTAGTTCTTCTTTAAAAGTCTTGTAAAGATTCTCAGCTGAGAATCCATCTGGTCCCGGGCATTTCTTGGTTGGTAGGCTTTTGATGGCTTCTTCTATTTCATGGCTTGAAATTGATCTGTTTAAATTGTGTATGTCTTCCTCATTCAGTTTGGGAGGATTGTATGTCTCTAGAAATCTGTCAATGTCTTTGATATTTTCTATTTTGTTGGAGTATAGATTTTCAAAGTAGTTTCTAATTATGTTATGTATTTCAATGGTGTCTATCGTGATCTTTTCTTTTTCATCACAAAGGTTGGTTCAACATCCAGAAATCAATAAACGTACTTCATAACATCAATAGACTTAAGAATCATATGATTATTTCAATAGATGCTAAGAACACATTTGATAAAAGACAGCACTCCTTCATGCTCAAAACACTAGAAAAAATAGGGATAGTAGGAATATACCTCAACATTGTAAAGGCTATCTATGCTAAGCCCACAGTCAACATCATTCTAAATGGAGAAAAACTGAAAGCATTCCCTCTAAAAACTGGAACAAGGCAGGGATACTCACTTTCATCACTTCTATTCAATATTGTCCTTGAAACACTAGCCAGAGCAATCAGACAGACCAAAGAAATTAAAGGGATATGAACAGGAAAAGAAGAACTCAAACTATCATTATTTGCCAATGTCATGATTCTATGTTTAGAGGATCCAAAAAACTCCACCAGAAAACTTCTAGAACTAATAAATGAATTTGGCAAAGTAGCAGGATATAAAATCAACACCCATAAATCTAATGCATTTCTATTCACGAGTGATGAATCCTCTGAAAGAGAAATTAGGAAAACCACTCCATTCACAATAACCTCAAAAAAATAAAAATAAAATACTTGGGAATTAGTCTAATGAAATAGGTGAAAGACCTCTACAATGAAATCTACAGAAAGAAATTAATGAAAACCTTAGAAGATGGGAAGATCTCCTATGTTCGTGGATAGGCAGAATTAATATAGTCAAAATGGCCATTCTACCAAAGGTCCTACACAGATTTGATGCAATTCCATTTAAAATCCCAATGACGTTCTTCATAGAAATAGAGAAAGCAATCATGAAATTCATCTGGAAAAATAAGAGACCTTAAATAGCCAAAGCAATCCCAAACAGGAATTGTGAAGCAGGAGGTATCACAATACCAAACCTTAAACTATACTACAGAGCAATAGCAACAAAAACAGCATGGTATTGGCACCAAAATAGACAGGTAGACCAATGGTACAGAATAGAAGACACAGAGACAAACCCACATAAATACAGTTACCTCATACTTGACAAAGTATGATGAGAAAAGATAGCCTGTTCAACAAATGGTGCTGGGAAAACTGGAAATCCATATGTAGTAAAATGAAATTAAACCTCTATCTCTCACCCTGCACAAAACTCAACTCAAAATGGATGAAGGACCTCGGAAGTAGACCAGAGACCCTGCACCAAACAGAAGGAAAGGTAGGCCTAAATCTTTATCCTGTAGGCTTAGAACTAGACTTCCTTAACAAGAATTCCAAAGCGTAAGAAATCAAAGTAAGAATCAATAAATGGGATGGATTCAAACTAAAAAGCTTTTTCTCAGCAAAGGATACAATCAATAATGTGAAAAGAGAGCCTAGAGTGGGAGAAAATCTTTTCCACATGCACTTCAGATACAGCACTAATCTCCAAAATTTATAAAGACCTCACAAAACATTATACCAAAAATACAAAGAACCCAATCAATAAATGGGCTAAGGAACTGGGCAGATACTTCACAGAAAGAGATAAACAGGTGATTAATAAATATATGAAGAAGTGTTCAACATCTCTGGTAATTAGAGAAATGCAAATTAAAACAACTCTAAGATTTCATCTAACTCCAATTAGAATGGCTATTATCAAGAACACAAGCAATAATAGGTGTTGGCATGGATGTGGGGGAAAAGACACACTTATACATTGCTGGTAGAGTTCCAAATTGTTGCAGCCACTCTGGAAAGCAGTATGGAGATTCCTCAGAAAACTTGGAATGGACCCACTTTTTGACCCAGTTATCCCACTCCTCGGTTTATACCCAAAGGACTTAAAATTAGCATACTACAGTAATACAGTCACATCAATGTTTATAGAAGCTCAATTCACAATAGTTAGATTGTGGAACCAACCTAGATGCCCTTCAACAGATGAATGGATAAAGAAACTGTGGTATATATACACAATGGAATATTATTCAGCCATCAAGAAGAATAAAATTATGGCATTTGCAGGTAAATGGATGGAGTTGGAGAATATCATGCTAAGTGAAATAAGCTAATCCCAAAAAACCAAAGGCCAAATGCTTTCCCTGATAGGTTGATGATGATACATAATGGGGGTGGAGGTGGGGGTAAGAGAAGAATGGAGGAACTTCAGATTATGTAGAGGGAAATGAAAGGGGGGAGGGGAGTATGAAAGATGGCAGAATGAGATAGGCATCATTACCCTGTGTACACGTATGATTACATGAATGGTGTGAATCTACATTGTGCACAACCATAGAAATGAAAAGTTGTACCCCATTTGTGTACAATGAATCAAAATGCAAAAATTAAAAAAATAAGGCATGAGGATTAGAAAGGAAGAAGTAAAACTATTTTTATTTGCAGACAATATGATTGAATTAATTTGTAGAAAATTCTAAGGAAGCTACTCAAAACCTTTTGGAACCAAAGTGAATTTACCAAGGTCACAGGATACAATAACACAAAGAAATGAAGAACGTCTGAAACAGTAAATAGGTGGGTAATATAAATAACTTGTCTTCCCACTTTAAAATATTTAAAAAAAACCATTGACTATTTAAAGCAAAAATAATAGCATGTTAAAGGAAATATATGACAACAGCAGACAGAGGGGAGAAAATGGAAGCATATAGTTTTAAAGTACTTTCAGTATATACAAGTGATATTATTTAAACATATGAGTAAATAAAAGAGGTGTATTATGAACATGAAAGCAATCACTAAAAATGATAAAGACATATAGGCAATGTGTCAGCTTTCCATTACTGTAACTAACACTTGAGATAATCAACTTATAGAAAGATAAGTTTTATTTTGGCTCATGGTTTTGGAGGTTCCAGTTCCATTGTTCTAAGTCCATGGCCACACAGTATATCATGATTGGGGCATGTGGTGGAGGAAGCCTAATCATCTCATAGCAGGGAAGAGAGAAAGCAGACCAAGGTCCCAGAGTCCCCTGTGAGGCACATCACCAATGACACATCTCTTCCCACTAGGCCCACCTCTTAGGGTCTTCACCACCTACTACGGCACCAGGCCAGGGAACGAGCCTTTATCACATGGGCCTTTGGGGACATCTCAGATCTAAACTGCAGCAGGCGACAGGCAGTAGTAAGATAAGATGGAGTATAAATAAGAACCTCAATCCAAAATAAGAAAAAAAGGGGGTTGGGGATGTAGCTCAGTTAGTAGTGTGCTTGTCTTAGAAGCACAAGGCCCTGGGTCCAATCCCTAGCACTGCCAAAAACAAAAACAAAAATGAAAACAAACAACAACAAAGCAAATAAGAAAAAATAAAAAAAGAAAGAATGGATGGGATAAACAGAAAAAAAATAGCAAGATCATCAATTTAAACCCAGCCATACAATATTATGACAGATATAAATATAATTAAACATTCCAATTGGAAGGAAAAAATTGTCATATTGGATCAAAAAGCAAATATACACACTCTATAAGAAACCAATTTAAGTATAAAGACATACAGGTTAAAAGTAAAATGGTGGAGAAAATATATCATGCAAACAAAAAACATGCCAAAATGACTATCAATATGGGACAAAGCAGACTGCAGAAGAAGGACTATTACTAGGGAAAAAGAAAAAAATATTATAATGATAAAGGGGTCGATTCATCAAGAGGGCATACAATCCCAAAGTGCACGCACCTAGCAACAGAGTTTCACAACACATAAGGCAAGAACGGTTAGAACTAAAAGGAAAGGGCAAGTTCACAGTTATAGTTGGAGATTTCAGAACTCCTCTTAGTCATTGATAGCCCAAGCAGACATTAAAATTAATAAAGACACAAAAGACTTGAACAACATTACTAACCTAACATAGATACATAAAACACACTACCTAATGACAATGGAATTCACATTCTGGGCCAAAAAGGAAGTCTCATTAAATTTGGGAGAACTGAAATCATACAAAATACATTAACTGAGCACAACAGAACTATACTTAAAGCCAACAAGGAAAGGTAGTAGGAAAATCCCTTGTGTTTGGAAACCAACGATGCACTTCAAAATAACTCGTGGGTCAAAGAAGAAATCACAAGGGAAATTAGAAACTATTTCGAACCTAATGAAATAAAAACATGACAGAAAAAAAAATCTGTGGGATATAGCTAAAGCAAGGATTTTATAGGATTAAAACCCTATATTAGGAAAGAAGAAGGGTCTCAAACCTTAAGAATCAAGAAAAAGAACAAATAACACACAAAGTAAGCATAAGAAAACAAATATTAATGAGAATTGGAATTAATGAAATAGAAGAAAAATGATAGAGAAAAATCAATGAAATGTGAAGCCGGGTCTTTGAAAAGATCAATAAAATTGAAAAACTTCTAGCTAGAGTGATCAGAAACATAACAGAAGACACAAATTATCAATAGCAGTAATGAAAGAAATCTTACAGATAGTGATGGACAATAAGACACTTAGAGGGGCTGGGGCTGCGGCTCAGTGGTAGTGTGCTCACCTAGCACACACGAGGCCCTGGGTTCGATCCTCAGCACCACATAGAAATAAAATGATGGTACTGTGTCCACCTACAACTAAAAATATATATATATTAAAAAAAGACACTATTATAAAGTACTTTGCCAATAAGTTAAACAACTTAGGTGAAATGGATAAACTCTTGGAAAAGACACAAAGCGTCAGTCAGAGCTCACTCAAGAAGCCCCTGAATCTGAATTCTTGACTTAAGCTTTTCCACAATGACAAATTGTGGTCCAGACAACCCAGATGACTTTACTGGTGAATTCTATTAAATATTCAGAAAAGGGCTGGGCATGGGGATGTGGCTCCGTGGTTAAGTGCCCAGTGGTTCAATTCCTGGTACCAAAAGGAAAAAAAAAAAAAAAGATGTAATGCCAACATTATATGAACTCTTCCAGAAAACAGAAGGAAGCTCTTAGCTACTCACTCTCTGAGGCCAGAGTTACCCTGATACCAAAACTACACAAGGATATTAAAACAAGATAAAAAGACATTAATGGTAAAAGAAGACAGATGGAAGGAGGACAGATGCCGTAAACACAGCAGAAACAAAGCAGAGAAGAGGCCAGAGGAGCAGGAAGACTTAGACACTGTCGCATGTGCTCTGTTGACTAATTCCCACTGTGCCCTGTGTGGCACAGTGCTCAACAGTGTGGACTTCCGGTGCCAGAGAGCTGGGGTTCAGGTCTCAGGCCCACTGCTTGCTAGTCACATGACTTTTACCGAGTTATTAATTTCTCTGTGCTTCAAACTTCCCATCTACAAATGGAGGTCATAACAAAAGTCCCCTCATATAGTTGTTATGAGGATTAAATGAATTTCTGTTGCGTATACCAGAACCTGGAACATGACAAGCACCACATCGGGGTTTGCTGAAATTACTGTCCCTGTTATGTTAGTTGGTTCCTGTCTTCATAACATTTACCCTCACAACGAACCAAGCACACAATAGTGGCTATCTTCAGTGTATTCGTTCTCTGTTTTTGCCGTTAAGAAGTTACTTTAAATTTAGAGGCTTCAAATAAAAATAAAAAAAAAGCTCTGTCAGTTCTGGAGGTCAGAAGTTCAATATTAGTTTCACTGGGCCAAAATCGCAGGGGTCAGCAGGGTGCACCTCCTCTGGATGCTCTAGGTAAGAACCCTTTCCTCGCCTCTGCCAGGTTCTGACAGCTGCCAGCACTCCTTTGCTTATAGCTACATCCCTCTAATCTTTGCCTCCATGTTTGCAGTGCCTTCTACTCATTTGTGTCTCCCTCTGCCTCTCTCTTGTAAGGATACTTGTGATTTGATTTAGGGCTTACCCAGATACCCAGGATAATCTTCCCATGTCAAGATCCTTAACTCAATCACACAGGCAAAGATCCTTTTTCTTTATAAGGTAATATTTGCAGTTTTCAGGGATTAGGACCCTATATATCTGGGTGATCATTATTCAGACTTCTAGCTCATCCCTAGGGGTAGATTGATATAGTGTGGAAATCACAACATAAACAACATTTGTTTTTAAAGGATATTTAGCTCTCGCTATAATAAAGCTAGTAGTACAGGCAAACCTATTCCACAGTACCATCCCCAAACTGTGAGCAGAGCACCAGCAATGAACTATAACACCTTTATAGCATTATATATGCTAACATGCAAACTCAAATCTATAAAATTGTGACACTCATCACAAACCTTGGAGAGGAGAAGCTTTCCTGGAAACAAACTCAGCCTTCATGTGATTCAAATAAAACAGCTTTGTAAGACCACTAGTAAGAATCAGGAAAATTGAGAGCAACTAGGTTTGATGATGGCATTAATGACTAACAAACCTCTCAGAGTTGCTGTGAGGATTAAATAAAGCTCATGGAATGTCCTAGAAGACGATTAACATCTGTCAGTGCTCAACAAATTGTACTCACAATTATTATTATGCCATAATGCTACCACTTCTAGTATGACTCCATCTTCTATTTAAGTAAAATAGCATCATCTTCCACTTTTTCATTTCAGGAGCAGAGGAGTTGCAACTTTGGGAACGGTGATGCCATGAGTGAAAGGCGCCACACAGAAAAAGCAAAGAAAATGCTGCAGTCTGCAACACGGGCACGCACATCCTTAGGGGGACAGGAAAATAATTAAGAGAGGAATTTGTAAGTCAGTGCAGGACAGGAATTAAGACTGAAGAGTTTAGTGTGAGACAGAGGGGGCTGAGATACAAACAGTACTGAAGGTTTGGGGGAAGCAAGTGAAAAAAAAATAAGAATTCAAGTAACAGAAATCTAAAACAAGGGATATAATGCATTCATTCTCTATAGGAATTTATTAAATGATTACAACTTTGTAGGAGAGGAAGGCTGAGGATGGGAGGAAGGAGTTATGATAGGGTCAGTAAAATCAGGAAGAGTACAGGCAAGGTCAACACCAGGCAGCTCAGGGGGCTGAGAGGAAGCAGAGGACAGACCAGGGAGGCGGAGAACTCAAGGAAGTTTGAGTTTAGGACTAAACTCTGCCAGCAGCTCTGTACACTTGAGGAAGGTACACTTTCCCCCGGTGCTTCCAGCAGTCAGCCTAGTACCTGGCATGTCATCAGAAAGTCAGGGTTCAAT
Source organism: Glaucomys volans (assembly GCA_020662805.1). Lineage (NCBI taxonomy): Eukaryota > Metazoa > Chordata > Mammalia > Rodentia > Sciuridae > Glaucomys > Glaucomys volans. The sequence continues at coordinate 311,122 of JAJEJO010050616.1, read as the reverse complement.
GAACAAATATCCATGTTAAATAGTAAAATCCTGACAGGGGATGAGGAGTTGGATCAGTGGTTCCTTTCTAACTGCATGGCTCTGTCCAGACCACCCTCCACACCGCTGATGTGATCTTCCCAAGGCAGATTGACCATGCCACCCTGGAGGCGCTTTGGTGGCATCATCAAGTCTGCATCTCCCAGCCTGGTGAACCCAGCCTTTTGTGACTTGAGGCCTGGTTTCTGTGACTACCCTGCTCATGTTCCAGTGTCGTCCTCTCAGGTTGTTTGGAGTTCCCCACGCATGCTCTCACCGACAGACGCTGCACCTACGCACAGACTGCCTCCTGTTGACCTGGAAAGTCCCTCCTTATCCTTCAATCATCACCTCAAAAGTCTCTTGCTCCAGACAGATGTTCCTAACATTTCTATGTACATCCAAGTAATCACTCCAGTGAGCTGTCAGACCCCCTGCCCACATTCCTAAACGGTACTAATCATAGTACCATGATTAAAGTTTTCATGTCTGTCCTCCTTTGGGTACCTATGGATTGGATTGTGTCCATCTTTGCATCCATAAAAATGAGGTAGGGAAGATTTAAAGATGCTTTTTGTATAAATAAATGGATTTAAAGGCCAAAAATAGAAATGAAACTTCCATATTCAGGTGAACAAGACAGAATGGGACACTAAAAGTCTGTGAGGATGGGTAAGTCCACCCCTGTCATGATGGGCAGCCGCAGGACTGCCATCCAATAGTCCCCTGCTACCATAGTCAGACAGAATTTGGGGCTGGATATACTACAGACCTGACAAGATGACATTTCCTGTCATATTTATTCCAACCATTTCTCACATTCACTCTGCCTTTGAGAAAGCAAGTTCACTTTCATGTGCTTCAGTGTCTTTAGTGAAGTAACTTCTATTTTCAAATGCTCCAAAAGCCAAGTTCTCCATTTCTTTCTCTCTTACAAAATGGGATAGGAAACTTCAGTGCTGAACTAAAGGTAAGAATAATGAGCTCAGTCTTACTGAACAACTTTGGGGAAGTTATTATAACTTTATACATCCCAACTTTCTCTTCCTTTAAAGGGAATCAACTTCACTATCTGGGAGGTCACAGGAAATAGTAAAAAGAAAAATTTACATAGTGCTTTCTATGCACCTTACTTGTATTAACCTATCTGATTCCATAATTATTTGAGGTAGGAGATATGATTATCCCCATTATACAAAGGAAGATGGAGCACAGAGTGAGACTTGAAGAACGAAGGTCACGATTAAAGAGTGGTAGAGGCAGGCTGGAACCCTTCGTTTCTTGCCTCTCTGCAGGTCAGTGAAAACTCACAGGCACCAAACAAAACCTCAGTACATTAAAGGATTAAAAGGCTTTAAAATTATATGTTTTTTCAAACAAATGCCAACCTTATTTATAACTGAACACAAAATAGAAGTGAAAAGAAAAGGAAAGCAGCAGTGAATGGCAGGCTTCAGAGACAGGGCCAGGGTCTGTGTCTCAGTCACATCTTGCAGCCAAGATTTTAGGTCCTCATTCCACCCACCATTTAGAGCACAAATAAGGAGAGTCTGTTGTGATTTTAGCCGTTAAGGAGATGGCTTTGTCTTTCATTGGTGCTACATCTACAATAAAAATGACACTATCACTAGAGGAACTCTACCTTGGGGTAAGGCTTTATGAATCAGTGAGCTAGGCTCTTCTCAGGAGTGATGACTGAAGAACACAAATAGGCACAAGATACACTTGTGTTATGGCTTTTCTACAGAAGCCAAATTTTATTTTTTATAGAACATTAAATGTTTAATGAATTCTATGTCCCCCTCTATTCAAAAAAGTAATTTACAGTAAAATTGAAGGGACATTTGCTAGGTGTGATCCATTACCTCCAAATAGTTATCAACCTCTTATAATTATATTCCCTTCCGGGCAATGGACCTTAGAAAATACCAAATAAATAATTGTTGAATAAAGTAATACTATTTCAGAGATGGGTTCACAGAAATCCTGCATCTCCAGATGGTTCCTTAAAAGGAACAGGAGCCTTATGATAGTTGTCATGTGCCCTGAAGCACTTCACTGCCCAAGAGAACTCACTTGGTGGGTCTCTTTAAGAGTCTCAAGGACTGGGGATATAGCTCAGTTGATAGAGTGCTTGCTGTGTAAGCACAAGGCCCTGGGTTCAATCCCCAGCACCGCAAAAAAAAAAAAAAAAAAAAGTCTCAAGTCCCATTTGTCTGCACCTATGGTCTCTTCATGTTCTTCTCCCATCAGAAAGAACAGAGGAAGATCAGGTTACATTGCATCTTAAGGACTGTATAAATTCCTGTGAGGTTCTCGCTTCTGTCAGGAAAAGTTGCCCTGGCAACCATATTTACGCACCCGTTCAATTCCCTCCCCTCCTTTGATTTACTGGTTGGTATAAAAATTAATTTGCATTGAACTGCTGAAGCTTACAAGTCAATCAGTCCAACAGACTTACAAAAAAGTTTAGACCCTGGTTTCTGCCCAAAACTCATTCTTAAAAAGGACCTATTTAGAAATTTGAGTGTAATTCTCTTTAGTTCAATATTTTAAAACACATTTAATATTTATGCTGGATATTTCTTGTTAGAGGTAAAGAAAAGAATATTGTTCTAAGGGCATCTGGGCAATATTAGTTAGGAAGACCAAGAGACAATGAGGTAACTTAGTTCTAAGTAAGCAAGTAAGCTATGTTAAGCACTAGAGAAAAGAATTAAGGACAAGGACAGAAAGTCTAGGCCACATGAGAAGATGAACCAGGCCGAAGGCTCAGAAGTCAGCACCTGGATAATTGGAATGGGCATAAGTTTTCAAAAATGGAGTTTCATTAATTCATCTACCAAGTATTTATTAAGCAGCTACTTTTGCCAGGTGTTGGGACTACAGCGATGAATAATTCAGACACAGACCCTGCCTTTGTGAAGTTTCAAGTCAAATATTTGAAAAGGGAACCAATGTTGACTTTGAAACTACGATTTCATATGAGAGCTGGAACTGGTTTTAGAGCAGGGATGGCACAGGAATTTACAGAGTGAGACAAGGCTGAGTCCTATTGGAGTCAGAGAGCTGGCAAGTCAAGTAGTCCTTGACATAAAACTTTTTTACCTTCAATAACAATGACACATGAGTCAATCGATGGGGAGATAAGAAATTTATCTTAGGGCACAAGGCTGGATACTTTGCAGTATATCTAAGTTTTCTAAAGAGTAGAGTAAAAGATAATAAAGGTAGGAGTTATTCTTAAGACTATTCAACAACCATTCATTGAGCATATATCATGTTCAAGGAATAGTTTTAGAAATTGGAGCTATAGGTATGAAAAAGACATAGTCCCTAGAAATTATAAAAATGTGGTAAATGCTATCACAAGATGTTAAAGTACAAAGGAGGACCAGAGAGGAAAGATACTAATTCATAAAAAGCAAGATGGACATGCTTCTTGAGAAGTAATGCTTGACTAGAGTCTTAAAGGATAAAGAAACTGGTTGTTCTAAGCTGATAAACTTTGGGTAATTTCTTATGCAGCAACACCATAGCACAAACAAGAGAATATGGAGGACACCTAGCCACCTAAACTGCCTCAGGAGGTATGCCACGGGTTGGACTGCTCCAGAAACCTTTTCATATTTTTTTTAAACATTTTTTTTTTTAGATGTTGATGGACCTTTATTTTATTCATTTATTTATATGTGGTGCTGGGAATCGAACCCAGTGCCTCACACATGCTAGGCAAGTGCTCTATCACTGAGCCATAACCCCAGGCCCCTTTTCATATTTTTTAATCTCATATATTTTAAGTTTATTTGGCCATGTTGGGAGTAGGAAAGGAAAACAAACACTCCAAGCAGGAAGGGGATAGGGAAAGGGAGGAGGCCACACAATCTCAGTCTTGTCTGACATTCTCCATGAGCACATCTGGGTTGGTTGGCGGAGGACTTGGTTGAGTGGTTGGTTAGTGTCAAGTGGCATCAAGATTTGATCAGTACTTGGTTAACTCATTACTCAGGGAGATCAGAAATAGGAGGAGCAAGAGGGTGAGTAAAAATTGTTTCCAAGAGAACAATAACCACTGAAACCATAGAAACTTAATTTGTTGTCAGTTTCAAGTAGTGACTACAAAGGCAAAAAACAAAGAGCATTTAAAAAATAAGTGTTTCTGTTTCTCAGGGTCCATGGGGGTACATGAAGCTGTAGTAGAATGGGCAATAAAGGAAAGAGTGGAACACGAACATTCCAGACACTATGGTACACAGGGCAGTCTGCACTTTGGGAGTGAAAGGGTGGTGGCAGCCCAGGTAAAAAAGCACCAGATGAGGACAGACAAGTCACAGAATAACTCCAACTCCAATTTGTTTCAGTAGTTTGAAAAGTGGTCTCCCTAGTTTTCCATAGGCACCTGGATACATCTGACTACAAAGGAAATAGAAATGAACTCACGCTTTATTTACATTGGGAGTGAAACAGCACAGGATTCTAACTTTATCAAATAATACCCTTGAAAATATAATAGTTGAGTTTCCAGAAGTCATTTTGAGTAAGTAATTCCTTGTCTCTTCATTCTATTTTCATATTGACTGGGCATCCACTTAAAGTTCAAAATATCCCCCCGTGCCCTTCATACCACCAGACCAAAGTGAGAGGAAGACAGGGAAATGTGATTGTGCATTAAGTCACAGCAAGTAGTTGGGGCCACTTGACCAAAATAAAGGCTACAGCATGGCATGCTTTATACCTGAAGGCAGCGTTGATACCTGCAGCCAGAATGGTTGCATGACTGTGGGGCCCAGTGCAAAAGGGCCCCTTGTTCAAAATCACGGAAACTGCAAGCAAGCAACAACAGAGCACTAAGTTGGGCACAGGGGTCCGGGGAGACTGCACTGGTGGCATGCCCGCGAAGCTGGCCCTGCCTTCAGAGGCAACAAAGCATGGTCCTGTGGAAAAGCTGGAGTCAGAGCTGGATCAAACCCCATCTCTGCCACTCATTAGCTGTGTGATCGTAGGCAATTTATTTCACCTCTCCATGTTTCCAAGAGATTGTGTGATTAGAATCCAGCTTGTGAGGATTAATGGGATAATCAATAGAATATGTAAAGTGCTTAGCACAATGCCCAGCACATACTAAGCACTTAATAAATGGTAACTATACTGTTACTCTTCAGTGCAATGTACAGGTAATTATTAAAGCAGTAAGTTGAAGAAATGAATTGTTGACTATCAAGGACTTGAAAGAAAGAGAACACTAGTTTAGAACAAAATCATGAGGCAGACAGGAAGACTAAATCTTTTCTTTGACTCTGCTCCTTTCCCTAAGCATGTTCCTATTTTTTCTTCCTTTTATTGCCAAACATACACAAAGCAATCTGCATGCTGTCTCCATTTCTTATCTGCACCTCATGCTACAATTCTCTTTTATTTGGCTTTTAATATCCATGCTTCTCTGTCCCCACTAAAATAAAGGTATCATTTTCGAAAAGTTACTATAATCTCCTATCTCCTAAATATAAGGGACATTTCCCATGTTTTCTGTATAGTTCATACTTCAGATCAATTTTCCCAGGTTGAAAACCTTTTTCTCTTGACTTCTGTGATATTGCACTCTCATGGTTAGCAGCATGGTCACGCATCCATCTGGGGCACAACAAATGGTGGTGAACAGGATGCATGTGTTAGATGAATAAATGCGTCCTTTTGCCTGTCTGACAGTTCTTGTTTTCCGCCATACTAACTCCATTTCTTCTCCTTATCCTTACATGTACCCTTACCTCTAAGCTTTAGTCCTTGGTTCTCCATACTTCTATCTCTATGCCATAATCAGTGGTGAACCCAACTAACCATATGAATTCAGTTATTACCTTCTCTGCATACAACTTCCTGCCTTCCCTCCTTTGAATATTAGCCCCCAAATTCCAAACACTTATGGGGCATGTCCATTGAGAAGCTCAGCATTCTTGCAGAGTATTTAGTGTCCCCTTGTCTCCTCCTGGCTTTCCTTCCTCTGCCCTATTTTTGCTAATCGTTTGCCTATGATCAAGACTACATTTGATGCTACTTTATCTCTTGTTCGCCTTATCCAATCAGTCACAAAGTCTAGTTCATTTTTTCCTTTATAATACCTATTACACTCATTTTTTCTTGTTTTCACCGGATCACCCTAATTCAATTCCTGATCCCCTCACACTAACATCCTTTAAATAGCCTACGAACTGGTTGTAAAATTTTCTTTCTCTTCTTACTAAAGTCTATTTTCCATATGACTGTTGAGAATCTTTTTAAAATTTTATTTTCATGACCTCACATTTTCCTAACCAAAAATCTGCTTCCTGTCATCTTTGGGATAAAGTCCTAACTCTTCAGTTCAGCATTCAGTGCTTGTGACAATCCAGCTTCAACCAACTCTTCCAATCTCACAACTTTTCTACTTAAATCCTCTGATCTTGCCAGAGGATCTTGGCTAATCTCATTAATTGATGCCTGAAACTTTCTTCTATATTCCCACCTATGTTCAATGATATTTTTCCTATCAGGAAATCCTGTCCACTTTCCTTCCAACAGAATTCACCATAGCTCTGAAAAAGCCTTCTTTGGTAATCATAGTCCATAGCCCATGTTGGTCTTTTCCTTTCCTTCTCTTCTCTTCCCTTTCTTTATTTTTCTTTTTTTTCCTTCTCCTTCTCCTTCTCCTTCTCCTTCTCCTTCTCCTTCTCCTT
>JAJEJO010050616.1:165388-304384 GCA_020662805.1 Glaucomys volans | reverse complement strand
CTTCTCCTTCTCCTTCTCCTTCTCCTTCTCCTTCTCCTTCTCCTTCTTCTTCTTCGAACCAGGGATTGAACTCAGGGGCACCTGGCCACTGAACCACATCCCCAGCCCTATTTTGTATTTTATTTAGAGACAGGGTCTCACTGAGTTGCTTAGGGCCTCGCTAAGTTGCTGAGGCTGTCTTTGAACTCGTGATCCTCCTGGCTCAGCCTCCCGAGTTGCTTGGTCTTCCCTTTCTTTTTAAAATTGAAGCACTAAGATAATTCAGGATTATTTCTCCTTTCCCTTCCTCTTCTCCTTCTTCTTCACCAGAGCTAGGGATTGAACCCAGAGCCTCACACATGCTAGGTAAGTGCTCTACCACTGAGTTATATTCCCAGCTCTTTTTAATATTTGTGTTTTAAGACAGAGTCTTGCTAAATAGCTGAGGCTGGCCTTGAAGTTGCAGCCAATCTGCTTCAGCCTCCCAAGTAGCTGGTACTATAAACATGTACCACTATAACCAGCATGATGATCTTTTTCTTTCTCAACTATGATATCACGTTTAGCACCTCAAAAATGTGCTGAATTAATGCTTTATCTTTGTGATTTCATTTATTCCTCAAAACTGTATGAGGTAGGTGGCATTTTTACAGATGAAGAAATGGAAAACAAACAATTTGCCCAAAGGCATGTAGCAAATAACTGGTAGAACTGGGATCTAAATCCTAGTTAAACTGAGAATAACCCCAAACTGCACCACCTCTCTCATTTTCCTATCTCCCCCAAAGCACAAACATAGCACAGTATTTGCACACAAGCAGATGTTCAGTAAATATATTGATTTAGAAGATTGCTTAAATACTACCCATGATTTTCTAGCATTCACAAAACTGTCAATCTTAACAAAGCACATTAGGCACATCACCCCTGTGTTACCTTCTTTACACAGCTTAATCTATAAAGTAGTTCCCAACAAGAGATATGCCAGAAACTTTCCACAGTACATTCTAAAAATCAATTTTGGTTTAAGTAAAGCTAAAAGGACTTTACTGATTCAAACATTAGGTGAGCTTAGCGGATAAGGTACACCTTACACCTTTGGCACCTACCCTTGTGCTCTGCTTCTAAATGACCAGAAAGTAAAAATAGGTCTGGCTAGTTGATGGCTTATGAGGTAAAATGGACTATTTATAGTTCTGGAGATACATGCTAAGGCAGGAGAATAGGATTTTTCCTGCTCTCTTAGTTAAGACCTAAATAAAAGAAATCCTACAAAAGTGAACCATGGGTAGAAATTGGAATTAAGAGAAGAGGATAGTAGTAAGGAGGGAACAGAGGGAGGCAGCACTGGAAATAGTTTACCAAGGAATAGCACTGTCCTTTTCTGCACGGGTGCTTGAAGTTGTCAGATCTACAGCAACTCTAAACCCCAGTGGGTTCTATCACATCTGCGTGATTCATGACCTGTCTCCAACGGCTTGCCCCACTCCTGGCACTGTCTGATCCTCTTCTAATCCAGAACCTTCTAGTTTCTGATCTTATTACTCATTTCCCTAGGTTCACAGACTTGACATCCAGCATTCTTCCCTGGCTGGGATCTGCATTTTCTTTTTGTATGCCTTAGAGCTACCCTAGGGTGCTGCCTCTAGTGCCCAGTTTTCAGGCCCTCTACCTTGGAGGTTTTGTAAACTACCCCATTTCTACTTCCACTTGTTGGACACTTTCTTGCCAGGAATGAGGCTCAGAAGCACTGATGAAGGGAAAATATGAGGGAGGAAAAACAAATGCTACCGGAAAATTGAAGAAGAATTGAGAAGTTCTAGGCAACATTTGTAAAGTTATGTTACGGAGAAAGGGAAAAAGCCAGTTACAATATGAAGTCATTCCCCAGAGAAACTTCTTTAAGTGGCTGCATTCACTGTTCCCTCTCTGCTTTGGTTGTTCTTCGTGTCCTTCCACTATTCTTTGCAAAGCAAACTCTTATTCATCCTTTATCATTTTGCTTAAATGTGTTCTTCCCTGATCTTCTTCACAGTTAATTGTTCCCTCTTCTGTGCTTCTATAGCTCTTTATACACACATCTATTATGCTGCTATCACTTTTACTAACAATTTTGTCTCTTCCACTACTTCTTTGAGGACAAGGACCAATTATCTGATTTATCATTGCATCCCCAAGACACAGCAGAGTGCCTGGCATACACCAAGTGTTTATTGTGTGATAAAAGACATCAAGAGCAACACGGAAGTGCAATTTGCACTTCATTTGCAAAAATCAATTTGGTTCCTGGTACTTTACATGTGTAACCACATTTTCCCTTGATTTTGAAGAAAGGACTTTAGACTCATAAAGGAAAGTCTATTGATACTACTGGTACATTAGTAGGTTTTTCATCATCATGGGAGATGGAAACATTTTCCCAAACAAGAAAATTCCAAGGGCAAACTAAATATTAGTGGCACATCTCCCATCCTACCATTTCTATTGCAGTGAAAGCTAAATTACACTGTGAGCCTAAAGCTGCCACCAGTCTTAGTGAATTGGGGGAGGGGGAATAATTAAAAGACGTCACTTCTGTAGCAGACCTAGAAGGGGGGTGGGGAGAAGGATGAATTTAAACCTTGCCTTATAAGAAATTTGTTAGAAACTCACGTAAAACAGCTGCTTCCTCTGTACATGACAGACCCGATCCAGATGTCCAGCAGTGACCTTTTCCCATGGGTGTCAGGTCATCACCCAGCACAGAAAACAAGGGGCCAGTGCCTTTCTTGGGTATCTTTCCTTTTCATACCTCTCCTCCCAGTACCAACAACCGGGTTCCCCTGGCTGGTGACCCCACGCACCAATCTTGCCTTCTTTCCGCAGGATCCCGCCTCCCGCCCTGTGCCCGCCCCCTGGCTTGACTCCGGGTCAAAAGCGCCGGCGGCTGGACTGTCAGGCCGCGGCTGAGGAGGGGGCGCGGTGGTCAGGCCCGACCCCGGGTTTCTCCGCACTCTGCGGGACAGCGGAGGAGACGCAGGCCGCGGAGGCCAGTGGCTGCCGAGGCGGGCCTCTGCGGTGGACCGGATCCCCGCTCCCTAAAGCGCGCGAGTGCCAGGACTTCAGCCGGTTCCCCGCAGCCTCCCGCAAGCCCGGGCCCCGGAGTTCGCCGCAGCCCTCTTCGCGGCTGGGTCCCGGGCCCCGGCGTGCCGCGGTCAGCAGGTCGCCCGCCCGGGCTGCTCTGTCCCCGTGCGGTCCACGCGCTGCGGATCCCGGGTCAGGCCGTCCGCCGCCTGCCCGCCGATGCCCACGGCAATGTCCCGCCTCGCGCGACCCGGCCCTGCCGCCGCGCCCCGCTGCTCCGTGACAGCTGGGTGCCCAAAGGGTTAAGCCGGCATCGCGGAGCCAGGAGTCCCCCGCGCGGTGCCGGTCCGCCGCGAGCCGGCCCCAGCGCGCACGCGCCCGCCCGTTACCTGCGGTCGCCTTCGCGCTCCTCCTCCACCTGGCCTCTCTCTCCCGGGGGCCGCCCCTCAGCCCGCCCCCTCGGCTCGGCGCCGCGCACCCTGCTGGCTACTCGGACTCGGCCGGGGGAGGTGGGGCGTGGGGGCTATTACCATATATTAGCATACCAGCGCCGTCACGTGGCCGATTCAGCCAATAGTCACTCTGGAAAGGCGGGGATTGGGTTGAACACGCCTCCCTGCTGCTCCCGTCCTGAACCGGTGGCCATGGCAACTACTGGGCGGGCGGGGGAGTGGGGAGCTCAGTGGCTCCCGGGAGCATCTCCTGTACCTGAACTCCGCTGAGCAGTATCTCGTACTTTTCCCAGCCCACGTACGGAGAGAGGCTGAATTTGGGTCAGCCAGGGAGATTCAGATTCAGCAAATACTTAACGGAGTATTTAATCACGCGCTTAATACTTTTCTGCAGAATACGATTCTTTGGGTAACCCTGAGAAGTTTGTACTATTAACCTCACTTGATATTAGGAAAAGCGGAGTCTCAGAGAGATTAGGTCACTCATCCAAAGTCACATAACCACACCGAATGGCAAAAATGGAGATCTGAGCCCATTTCTGGACTTCAGGCCCAAGACTCTCCTGAGTTTTTTCTCCAGCAGGGGTCTCCCAACACCTCTTCACAATCCAGGTATCCCAAGCAGTTGAGAAAATCCTCCTACATAAGCTGTCCAGTTCCTTGCTGTTTTCCTGCAATGACTTTTGAAGTTAGCAGGCAGAACAGATATAGCCACATTACTGATGAGGGAAAATGAAGCTTAGAAAGGTGATGTGACCTGCCTTAGATCAAATGACTATTAAGAGCTAATGTTTAATTATTATTACTTGCATATTCTCAAACTGACAATTTTAGAAACTTTTAAATTCAATATTCTCAACTCGGTGTTATAGTTATAACCATTTTACAGGTTAAGAAACTTTGGCAAATTAAACAAATTGCCCAAGGTCACACAGCTAGTAAATAGCAGATTTAGGGTTCAAATCCAGGTTTGTCTGGCTCCAAAGCTAGCCTCCTGAAGTCTCCATCTCATTATATCAGTGCCATTTAATGTAGGCTTGGGCAATAGAACTCCTTTCTCTAATAGAACTTTCAAGGTGTAAACTTATCTCTTAATCCTACAGCAAATATGTCTGTGACAAGTGACATGTGTTAAGGTTACAGAGGCTAAATATTGGAAGAGAGGTCACTAGGTTGGTAGGTGCACTCTAGAATTCTGTCTCTTCATTTTTACCTCTGTGGATTCCTTAGTTTACGGAGAAGCAGAGTAGCTTAAAACACAAACATTTTCACATAGACATGTTTAACTTAGTAACTCTCTAACTTTAAAGTACTATATATGAATTACTGGAGGAGACCCCAAGTCTCAAGTTAAATATATAGGCATTTTAAAGAATTTTGAAATGTGTGTGTGTGTGTGTGTGTGTGTGTGTGTATGCTTTCCATGTTACTAGACTGACTTAAGACCCAATTCCTCCTAAATTGTTACTATTTGATGCCTAAGAACACAAACAGACTCAGATGTACTTCAGTTAAAATCCTGACTTGGCCACTCATTGACTGTGTGATCTCAAGCAAGTTATATAACCTCTCTGTGCCTCAAGTTCTTTATTTGTAGAATAGGATAGGAAGAATATGAGAATTAAATGAATTAATGTACAAAAAGTATTTAGTACAGGCCCTGGCCTAGGGGTGAACTATCATCATTGTTAGCTATTGTCATTTCTGTTATGGTCCCAGAAGCTTTCCTCAAAACAGACAACCCACACATACAGCTTCTCTCAAGTCTTCCTACCAGGCTTTGGAATTCTGAAGCTGCCTCCATCCTTCTTGGCACATTAAATAGCCTGTTGTGTTGGTGAAGGCTTGTTATCTCTCTAAATGACATTCTCTCCTTCTTGGGACCATAAATAATTCCTGGACTCAAAAGAGCTGGTTTCTCTTGCACATCGTCTAGCACCAAATTACCGGAGTGGCTCCTTGCAGAAGGGGATCTTGACGAACAGTGGAGCCATAAGTCAGCCCCCTTGAAACACTTTTATGAGCGCCTTAATGAGGGGGATGAGCTGCCATCAGGAACTTGTCCGGTCTTTCCCGGCCACAGGAAATGAGCTCTTTGTGCTCAAAGGGTTTCCAAAACTGAGGCGCAAAAAGCTTTCAGGAAGTGGACCAGGGATGAGAAGCTGTTGACTCAGGGTTCCAGGACTAAACAGCCCCCATCCTGCCATTCACCCTTTAGGGTCAAATTACTTATGGTCTTATGGCAGCAATAACACCAAAGGGTGGCTTGCATGTGTTTGGGGGGGTGTCGATCCTCCCCTGTGCCCTACTATGTGCACACTCTGACATCCCCTACAAAGATGCTGCGGTATAGAAGAGTGGTAGTGGTTGAGAACATCGTCTAGAGCTGAAGAACCGGATGTGAATCCTGCTTCTGTGACTTGGCATCTGTACTATGTGAGGAAAGTTGCTTAACCTCTTGCTGTTGATATGCATATCTGCGAAATGGGTCCAACAAGAGTGTCCAGTTTTTAGGCTCTAACATCAAGTGCTTAGGACATCCTATGGTAAGCACTTGAGATGCATTTGGTAATTAAACAAAGACGTAAGTCTAGTAAATGTGCTTTCTATACAGACCACTGCAGCCTCCCCAAGTGGCCTAGACCCTCTCCAGCCCCTTCTGACTTCCATGTAAATGTCACTTAAGAATAGGAATAGTGTATCCTTAAGTCTCTATTTTGCATTCCTTGCTGTGTATGTGAACTTGGCTAAGTTGTTTGATATCTCTGAGCTGCAGTTTCATTACTTATAAAATGAGGTTAACTTCCTCCCAGAGTTGCCCTGAACATTCAGTCAGATGGTGTCTGGCAAGAGGTCATGAGGGTCTGAGCAGGACAGGGGTCCTGCTTGATCTAAATCACGCTGCTCTTTCACTGAACTGTTTCTGAAAATATCTTTGCTCTCCAAACTATTTATTGAGCACTTATTCTGGCCCTCTGTTCTGTATTTCATCTTATTAATCCTCACAGTAAGCCTGAGGTTCAGGGAGATTAATAAGCTTGTCCAAGTCCTCAGGGGAAGTCAGTGGTAGAGCCAGGATCGCAGCCAGGACCATCTGATCCCCAAGTCATGCTGCATAGAGACCTCCAACTCCAGCTTGACTCTCAGAACTCAGGAATGCGTGTTCTATTTCTTTAGTATTCCTCCCCCATCCATCTACACACTCTCTCCTGCCACCCACCAGTGCCTGGCATAGTAAGTGCTTCATATATATTTAACAAATGAATGAAAGTAAATGACTGTGACATCCTCCTATAGTGATGAAAGCTCCTTATTCTTGGCTTGTCCCTAGAGGGGGAAAAAAGTATCTGGCAGTCTTTCCCCACCCCAGCATCCTCTTCCGGATAATAATCACGTAGAAGGCCTCCTCCATTCTTTTCCCACAGGGGAGTCAGGCTTCTTGATTTCAGAGATCCACAGTAGACACAATGACTCACTTTCGGTGTATAATTGTAGAGATGTCAGGGCCACTGGAACTCTCTAGAGCTCTGTTAATATTAATTAGTGGACTGATCTCCCAATAATGGCACTGGAAAAAAATTAAAAAAAAAAAAAAACAAATAATGTTACTGTGTTAGTTTCCTGGGGCTTCTGTGACAAAATACCACAAACTGGGTGTGTTTAAACAACACAAAATTGATTCTTTCACAGTTCAGGAAGTCGGAAGTCTGACATCCTGGTGTCACTAGGGTGGATTCGTTCTTGGGGCTCAGAGGGAGAATTTTCTCCATGCATCTGCAAGCTTCTGGTGGTGGCTGGCAAGCTGCAGCACACTTTAATCTCTACGTCTGGAGTTCTTCCTGTGTATTTGTGTCCAAATTTCCCTTTTCTTATAGGAGAAACAAGTTACTGGATGAGGGCTCACCCTAATTTTCAAAGACCCTATTTCCAAATAAGGTCATATTCACAGGTACTGAGGACTAGAACTTGAATTTATCTTTTTTGGGGGGAACACAATTCAACCCACAATATGTTTGGGGTAGAGTGGAAAGGACATAGAAAATGAAGGATGGGGACAAAGAGAAAGCGGCAGGTGGTCCATGAGGGGCAGATCACTCTGACAGGACAGAGTTGTGACCAAGAGCCCCTCAGGAAGGGGATCAACCTTTTTCTTCTTGGTCAATTCCATCCTTTCTCAGAGATCTCCAGCTAATGGACTTACAACATCAGAGCTGGAGAAGTCTTTGGAGATTTGGTTACTCACTCCCTAAACATGTATCAAACACTCTTTGAGGAGCTGGGCACTGAGAGAAAAAAATACATGGTCTGAGGAAACTGTGGTCTAGAAAGCGAAGATGAGCTGTCTAAGATCACATATCAAGTTAGAATACAGCCAGGAACAAAAAAGCTACCCTGAACCCCACTCCTGAGCCCTTTTGGTGCCTTTGGGGAAGGCTACCCATCCCTCTAGGCCTGAACCTCTGAAGCACAGACAGATCTAAGTATTTAAAAGCTGTGCTCTGAGGCAGTATTCGAAGCACCTTGGAGCCTTGGACGAAGCTACAAACATCCCCTCTCTCAAAGTGCAATCTGATAGCCTTTCTTCTCTTGGGTTCAATTAACTACCTGATCTTAGAAACATATCTCTGAATACAACAGCAAAATCGGGCATCAGGGAACTCCTTGGGGGCAGTTTCAATGACTTGTTCATCTTTTTTGACCCTGATGTTAATACAGTAGCCATCATGGAATTGGCCCTCAAAAAAGCATTTGTACAATGAATGGAATCACATGTGCCAGCTAGTGCCAAGGGCTATTTCTGTCTTACTGCTTCTACCTCCCTTGCTCAGTGACAGTGTTGAGTTGGTTTAAGATACCTGAATTCCACTCTTAGAGTCACGTTCTTTTGACATGAATATTCCATTTGTCACAACATCATTGGAAGAGATGGCATTTCGATTCTAATATTGGTGGCTGATACAAATATCGTCCTGCTTGAACTGTCATGAGGTGAGGTATCGGCCTGGAGTAGTGAGGCGGAAAACTGGGGCAGGCCAGGGGTCAGAGAGGGTGTCAACCCAGCAGGAGTTGCCAGATCAGAGGAGGGGTGAGAAGGAGGTCAGATGGGAGATCAAAGTCCAGGAACTAGGGCAGGTATGGTCAGTCGACTCTACTGAGGACAGAGGCCAGATAGCTGGAACTGCTTGGGAAGACATCTAGGCAGGTTCTCTGGGCAGGCCTTCTACTCAAGGGTCCCTAGAGGGTTCTTTGTTATTGATCTGGACTTGAGTTCCCCCGTCATGAAGATGATATGCTCAGTCACCATTCAGCAGGCTTTATGTTCATAGTACCAGATAAACCTCAAAATAGTTGAAACAGTCTAGTTTGCTGTAGCCACACGGCCCCAGGCTTATTACTGCTTTTTAGATGGGCAGTTTTAGGTGTAATTATGGTTGTGCATCAGAATCATCTGATGCCTACCCTCAGATTCTGATTCCCTAAATCAGGTGTTTGCTGGTATCTTGGAGATGGTAAGATGCAGTGGTTGAAGGGAGACTTTGGAGTAGGCTGCTTAGATTTGTAATGATTCTGCCATCAGTGAAGCAAACTTGGGTGTGTTTCATAACCTTTCCATGCCTCAGTATTTTATCTGTAAAAGGGAATAATAATACCCAGCTCATTGGCTTGATGATAATGATTGAAAATCTGCAAAGTCTTAGAATACTAAGGGTTCAAGAAATGTTACTAATTGTTGTTATCTTTCTTATTTTTAAATCAGTCTCTACAAGAGATGTGGGAGCACAATTCTTTGTTCCCTCCCTCACTCCTTAATTCATTTGTTCTATAAATACTGAGTATTTCTACCTCCCAGGCCTCTTGTTAGATTCAGGCAGTCCTCTCTAGGTTACATTCCAACAGGGAAACCAGTACTGAAAATACCACCTTCAATTCTCTGGATCCTCATTGGATTCTGAGGCTCTGGGCTTCACCTCTGGTGTCCTGTAGGCACAATGGCCTTCATTTCATAATCTTGAAGTGGAGCAAAATGGAAAGAGCATAGGAGTCACTTAGACTTGGTGTTTTATTTAGTCAACCTTTTCATTGCAGTGACCAAAAGATCTGATAAGAACAATGTGGAGAGGAAAAGTTTATTTTGGCTCATGGTTTCAGAGATTCAGTTCATGGTTGGCCGACTCCATAGTTCTGGGCCTAGGGTGAGGCAGAACATCATGGTGGAAGGGCGTGGCAGAGGAATGTGGCTCAGGACCTGACATCCAGGAAGCAGAGAGAGCTCTGCTCACAGGGACAAAATGTAGATCCCAAAGGTGCCCCCACCAAGACCCACCTCCTCCACCACACCCTACCTGCTACAGTTACCAACCAGTTAATTCATATCAGTGGACTAATCCACTGATATGGTTAGGTTATGGCTCTTATAAGCTAATCATTTCACCTCTTACATTGTCTCACACATGGATTTTTGTGGAACACCTCATATGTAAACCATAAAAGTGTTCCATTTTCTTGCTGAGTGACTGGGCAAATCTCATGAAAAAAAGTACCTTACATCTATTGCTTGGGTAACATCTCTAGAAATGACATTGACCCTCTTGCATCTACAGGGTTAGAAGAAGAGTAACCAAATATACCTGTGATTCTGCCCTTTACTCTAGACCACGGATAATGGCATCTGACCCAAACTGAGCCAATCATATTCCATCTCCAGGCCCCTAAAGGCTTTCTGCTAATTCCAGTTCCTCTCTTGTATGGAGATGATAGGCAGAAGTTGTTGGCAGTGGACATTTTCCACCATGCATTCCAGAAAAAAGAAAGAGTTAGTCAGTATGTAGTGAGAAAGAAAAGTAGAGCCATTGCTCAGATTTCCCAGGAAACTAAGTTTGCAGATTGCTTTCCTACCCTGGGGCCCAGTACTATCTCCAGCCTTGGGTCCTGGGACTCATTCTTTAACCTTATAGTAATCCCTCCTTGTGTGTAAGACCCATGTAGCAGGAGCCACTTAGGAAGGACCCCAACAGATGTTGGTGCCCAAAGACTGCTCAAACAGAAGCAAATTCAAGGGTCCTGGTCTGGAATCTTGAGATCAAAATCCCTACCTCAGCTCTGAAGCCTCTGAAATTTTGGTGTCAGGGAACTTTAAGAACATAAAGGGATCTTGAACAGAAGCTGGGGGCCTGACCAGGCTTTCATGGGAGGGACTCCTATTTCTAACTTCCCTTAGTAACAGAGGACTCTCCTGAGACACAGCCTGCCCTGCCACCATCATTTCCAACACTGTTCTATTCCTTCCTGTTCACAATTCCTGGGCACTGAGAGCCTCTCCACCTTGAGCCAGATCTGTCCTGTACACCTGGAATTGGCGATGAGGACTGGGTCTGTCTTTCTTGGGGCTGGGGAGGAGCAGAAAGGTGGGCCACAGCTATCTGTGTCCTAGCATTATGGAAGTTTCCAGGGTTTTCTTTACTTTAGGCCTGTCTCTTGTACATGCCATGGAGCTGATGTGCGTTACCTCTTCCAGCTCCTCTTGTGCTCACTTAGGTATCTGTTCCCCCATTTTACGGATGTGACTGACATTTGGCTGCTTTGCACTAGTGTAGCCTCAAGTGCTTGCTAGTTTAGTGAAATGTTTTCCTATTGATGACAGCTCCAAACCTTCTAAGTTCCCTTCTTAACCTTCCTTGGCAGCCTCAGTTTCTCCCCTGAGGTCTCCTAGACCTCTATACCTTCTAGCAACTAAGGGTTGATATCTGGCCCAGCAGGAACCCCCAGGATGTGCCTCTAAAGTTCAGGCTGAGAAAATTGGCATGCTTTCCCACATGTTCCTGCCTCTGCCTTACTCGTTAGAACCTTTAAATATCCGCTCTGTTTACAGATAAAGTTTAGAGAAGTTGACTTTGCTTTTTTTTTTTTATTCAGTCCTTCATGCATTGGATGACTTTTTGAGTAGCAACTTTATGGCAGTCTTGGGCTGAGTGCCAAGGACACAGTGCTGAACAAAATGAGCATGGAGAGTGCAGATTGGGAAAGAGACAGATGAAAAATTAGGAGGTAAGTAGATAAATATATACAGGCTGAGCATCCCTAATATGGAAATCCAAATCTGAAATATTTCAAAGTCTGAAACTTTGAAAGCCAGCATGATACCAGGAGTAGACTATTCCACACTTAATCTCATGTGGCAGGTTGTAGTCAAAATATTGGATAAAATAATTTTCCAGGTTTTATGTATAAAGTGTATATGAAACCAACGAATTTCATGCTTAGATTTGTATCCCAGCCCCACGATACTATATGCAAAGTATTCTACAACCTGATAAAATCCAGAATCTGAAATATTTTTGGTCCCAGGCATTTCAAATAAAGGATACTCAAGTTGAACTATCAAATGCTAATTAGTGCTACAAAAAAGACCAGGGTGGTGCACAGGGAATCATGCAGAGACTTGCTTCTAGATGGGAGGCCTTGGAAGGACTTGACGGAAGAGCTGCTGAGGTACAGGGGCCTGGCATATATGAGGAATATGGCATTAGATGAACTTGACCAAGGTCACCCAATGAGAAGGGACGGGGCTGGGCTCTTGGCCTACATCTGTCTGACTCTGAAGTCTGTGTTCTTTCTTTCTTCCTCAATGATTTTGCCCCTGCTCACTCAACCACCTTTTGTAAGGTAGGGACCCCTGCATATCACCCCTGTCCTCTCTATACCATATAACAATACCCTTGTAATGTAGGGCACAGTCAAAGGCTTCCTGTCACTTCAATAAGCTATCTTTCACCAAACAGCCATATGATCACAAAAGGTACAAAAGAATACTAGAAAAGCATCACAAGGAGAGTCTGCTACAAGCTAAACCTTGTGGTAAGGGTGGAGGAAAGAGCTTTCCCTCCTCAGCTGCACACACTGCCTACCTCTATTGCCAGTTTTGCCCAAAGATCCTCTTAAATCAGTTTTATGCATAGTCCTGATAGAGCTCCTCCAGCCCTGGGTAGAGCTGAGTTGCCCAAGGGTGGTAGACATCTGACCCACAGCAAGCAAACCAAAGGCCAAGGAAAAGTAAGAACAGAGGAGCTACCCTCATGAATTTGAGAAAAGAAGGGCTGCTTATAGAGCAGAAAGTGGGGATGCTGGTCAGAGTGAGCAGAGCAGGCAGCAAAGATACCAAGAAGACATGGCCTTGTTGTGGCAGAGATCGCTAAGTACCTCCCAGCATCCACTATCCTCAGTGCTGACAAATGTTGAGTTGCATTTTGGAGAAGCGTGTGGGAGAGGCAGAGCCTGGATTGGAGTGTTCGCCAATTTCTGTGGTGTAAACACTCCCTTTGAGGCTGATTTCAAGGCCCATGTCAAAGAAGGCAGTATCTGGGGAAATTCATGCAACTGACTCTCGTGAGTTTGTGTGAGCCAGCTCTAGGACAACACTGAATCAGTTCCTCCTTGGTTCTCCCATTAGGAGGCCTGCTCTGAATTTCATCAGAGCAGGTGACCCCCTGGCTGGAAACTACATTCCCCAGCCTTTTTCTATTAGAAATGGGCATATAAGTAAAATATGGTGAATGGGCTGTGAGCAGAAATGATGTGGAAAACTTCTATCACATCCTTAAAGGATCACTGGCTGCCTTACTTTCTCTCTTCCATCCTGCAGTCTGGGCTGCAGACATGTTGTAAATGAGACTAATAGCATGGGGGCCAGCAGGAGCAGTGAGTTAGAAAGAACCTGGATCTTTGGGAACCTCCTGAAGAAAAGCTGCCTAGCAGCCCTGGGCCACCCACTTACCTCTGTACCCTTTTATAACAGAGAAGTCAACATGTCTTATTTAGGGTTTGTATTTTGGAGTCTCTTTATGATGGCAGCTTACCCTAAACTCTAATTCTCATCCCTTGAGCAACCTGGGATTTGATGCATCTTGTAGATCTCTTCAACCACAAATCCCATCCTTCCTTTCAAATTGTCCCTGAAGATTCTGTTTGTATAACAACCAAAAGATTTTTAGTTGGCTTCTGTTAGACTGTGCTACAGAAACCACCCCACAATCTCAATGACTGACAACAACAAAGATTTATTTCCACTTTTATGTTAAATGACAGCTGCAGGTCTTCTAAACTTCTGTTCAACACGTCTCCACATTTTAGGTTCCAGACTGAAGTTGCTGTCCTACATCAACCTGAAGACAAGAAAAATGTGATGGGTGAGTTTTGCAATGACTCTTTAAGCTTCTGCAGAGATGTGACATATGTCACTTCTGTTCACATTCCACTGGACAAGGGAAACCAATGGCCTCGGCTGGCACCAGGGACCAATGAAGTGTGTTCCTCCCACAGAGAGGCTCTGCAAAGTCTCGTTGCAAGGGCAGGGATGGGTATTCCTTTTCCCAAGAGTCTAGAAAATCATAGGGAATAATAGTACAATCTATTGAGAGAGCCTAAAATAGAAAAACAAGCATTTTGTCAGGGCAGGTACTGCTATTATTGCAGTTTCACAGATGAGGAAACTAAAGTTGAGAGAGCCATATGGTCACATAATCTTATGCTTTGCTTTTGGGATTGGACATTTCTGAGAAGTTCATCTTGTTTTATTTATTTATTTATTTATTTATTTATTTATTTATTTATTTATTGTCTTATTTTTATTTATTTATTTTTACTGTGGATCAATCCTATTAATAAAATGTTGTAGATAGTCTAGAATATTCTCTACATCCTTTCTATCTTTGAAGCCAAGCTCAGGAGTTTGGGGACTGGGTCAGAGACTATGCCATTAAACCCCTGTTCAAACTCAGAAAGTTGTTTGTCCTCTCTGGGTCTCAGTTGTCTGATATGGAAGAGCTCAGAGCATGCAACTAATAAGGTCTGTTCTGACTCCGTCTCAGTCCATTTTCTGTTGCTATAATGGGATACTTAGTAAAGAATAGAGATTTATTTGGCTCCCAGTTCTGGAGGCTGGGAAGTTTAAGAGCATGGCACAAGCATCTGCTCCACATCTGTTGAGGGCCTTCTTGCTGCATTGTAACATGGTGGAGGTCAGCACATGGCAAGACCGAAAAAGTGTGTTGGCTTGGATTTCTCTTTCTCTTGGTACAAAGCCACCCATGACATTATGGGAGCTCTGCTCTCATGACTTCATCTAATCCTAATTACTTTCTAAAGTCTCCACCTCCAAATACCATTAACCAAATGAATTTGAGGATTAAGATTCCAATACACTGACTTTCCAACCATGGTAAGCTCCAGGAAACCACTATCTAATTTCACTATTCCCAGCCGAACTTCAGATGCCCTGTTCTTTTTTTTTTCTTTTTTTTTTTTTTGATAAATGGGCCATCTCTGTTCATATGTTATTCATTCAACCATTTGGTTAGAAGCAGAAGTCAGGTCCTCTGTGCCAGGCTCTGCTGTAGGCACTGGGGTACAGGGATAAATCAGGAGTGAGTCAGATCCTGTTCTTTGTTTTCAGGAGTCCACAAAGTACTGGAGGAGATATACAGGGATATGGATAATGGTAAATTTGTGACAAGTGTCCTACCTACAAAACAGACCTATAGAGGAGGGGTACAAAGTTGCTCATTGTGACCAGAGGAAGCAGCTTCTTCAGTCTCAGTGTGGTGCTAACCAGGTGCTATGGTTTAAATATGAGATGTTCCCCAAACCTCATTTATGAGACAATGCAAGAAAGTCTAGAGGCAAATGATTGGGCTATGAGGACCTTAACCTAATCAGTGCATTAATCCACTTGAATGGATTAACTGAGTGGTAACTGTAGGCAGGTGGGTGTGGTTGGAGGAGGTGGGTACCTGAAGGGTGTACCTTTGGGATCTCTGTCTCTGGTGAGTAAGGGCTCTCTCCGCTTCCTGATTGTCATGTTTGAGCTGCTTTCCTCTGTCATGTCCTTCTGCCCTGACATTCTGTCTGACCTCAGGCCCAGAGCAATGGAGTTGGCTGTCTGTGGACTGAGACCTCTGAAACCATGAGTTCCAAATAAACTTTTCCTCCTCTAATTTTTCTTTCCAGGTTTTTTGGTCACAGCAAAGAAAAAACTGACTAAGACACCAGAGGAGGAGGAACAGGGAGATGAGCAGGCAGGGTCAACAGAATTTTAGTCTGGGACCTGGAGTCATGTGAGAGGAGGTATTCAACAGGCTTGTGGGCAGCTGGGACTGAGACTGAAGGGCAGTATAGGTTTAAGATGTGGGATGGGAGACATTTGCAAATAGATGGTCACTGAAGCTGTGAAAGCACATGAGACTGTGATTTTTCTTTCTGTTCATTGTTGCTGGATATTGCACCAAGATCAGGGTCCTGAACTCCTCGCTGCTTTGACCGCACAGGGTGGCCACACAGAATAACATCTCCCAGGGAGGATCCTGCAGGGGATTGACTTGAGCTGGGTGCATCTGTGTACAAGTTGGCCCTAAAGGAACAAACATGCAGCCCCAATTCTGTTTTATGGCCTTGTCTGATGCTAGAACACGTAGAGAGGGCACCAGGTCATCCCCCGTGCAACATGGACATAAATCAGACAGCACCCTGCTTCCTGAGGCCCCAGCCAGGGAAGACAGGTCTGGCCCAGCCCTGACTGGGATCAATTACAGGCCATTCCTCTGCCTGTCTACTTCCACAGACACGTGCAGGCCTGGCTCCAGGAGGCCCTGCAGAGAAGCAGCTCTCAGACTGTGTTTGTGACAAGATGCAGAGCCCTACCTTGGACAGGGCAAATGGGACAGAGCTGAGTGAAGAGGATAAAAGTAATGATAATGAAACAACATCTACTTCCATTGAATGCAATAGGCCAGGCACATGCCAGCACTTTACACCCATTATTTAATTTTAATCTCACAATAACCTTTGGAAGGTAGGCTGTATTATTGCCAAGAGCAGCAACTGGAACTGGGAGATAATCCTGAAACTGAGGTGGCAGTGGGACCTCTGCAGACAGGATGCATGGGTCACTCACTGGTGATGCAGTATGCATAACACACCCCTGCTTCTTCCCTATTCCCAGGCCTGTCTCCTTCTTAGTTTTGACTCACTTCCATCTGCACACGGCGCATTCTAGTTTTATCCACTTTCTTTGCATTATGACCTTTCAGTCTTAGATCCTTTTGATAAGTTCAAAGTCTACAAGAGAGAATCTAATTGGCCAAACTTGCCTTTTCATGCAGCCCAAGTCTGGATGGGGGTATAAATGCATACCTGAATAAAATCAGGATTCTGTGAGGTCAAAAGAAGGAAGGGTGGAGAGTTACTGGGACAGCATCCAATAGTGACCACTATGTTACACAATTATTTAGTCTCAGACTGTGATAAGTGCTTTGAAGAAGTACAGGGTCCTATAAGACAGGGTAACAGGAGGACTTAGATGGGAGTGGGGGGGTTTCAAAAGACCTATGGCTTGCCAGCTTGGGAGTCAATGCTATATTACTTAGAGTACAGGTTAAGCTGCTGTAACAAAAAGTCCCCACACATAATGGCTTAAAAGAGATGTGTGTTTATTTTTCTTACGTGAATAGTTCAGTGTTGAGTAGTCCATTGCTAGTAGAGCTGGCTCTGTCCTAAGGAGACATCTGGAACCCAGATTTGTGGGCTGAAGTTACCTTCCTTAACTTGAGGCTCCCATCTCTGGGTTCATAGCACTAAGGATGCTCATATCCTATTGGCGATCAAAGCAGTGTATCTAGCTGCCAGGGAAGATGGGGAATGGAGAATCCCACTGAGTTTCCATGTTCTCTGTTAAAACTCTGATGATGAGACAAAGGAAGAGGAAAGGCTTACTGAGGGTAATCCCAAGACCCTGCTGCCAGTACCCTGCTCTTGGGGGAGAAGATGAAGGACTCAACTTGCATTAAATAGCTAAATGCAGTAGGAGAGGACAATAAGATGAGGGGGGAAAAGGTGCCCATTGGAATTGGCAAAAATGAAATTCCTATGGTCCTGGAGATCATAATGTGTCAAGGAAGAGAAGTGCAGATATGGAGCTAGAAATATAACACTTTTCAGTAAGTTGGAGAAGGGGAAGAAAGAGTGCCAAATCTCGGTACAAAAGGGTTCTCTCTCTTCTCTCTCTCTCTCTCTCTCTCTCTCTCTCTCTCTCTTTCTCTTTTCTGGTATTAGGGATTGAACCTGGGGCCTTGTGCATGCTAAGAAGGCACTCTACCACTAGCTACACCCTAGACCTTTCGTTTTCTTCTTCTGTTATTAACTTTGAGAATATTTATAGGTGAAGAGAATTATTTTAGGATGGGAGAGTTTGAAGATGCGGGAAAGAGAGAAGTTAGCACCCTATACCTAAAAGGTACCTCTCACAGCAGACAGGAAGAGACCAAGCACAAAGATGCAGAGAGGAGCCATGAACAGAGAGAAATATTTCCTTTGAGGTGAGAGGAGGGCAGTGAGGATGGATGGCGAGGTGATTACATTTGCAGGGAGGGGAGAAAAGCCATTCCTGCCCAAGAGCTCCTTTCTCGAACCAGAAGGGAGGGGCTTCCTGGCACAGAAGAGGCACATGGTTGAGCAGGAAATGAAGAAATCTGTGCACCCATGTATGAATTCAGCCAGGTTCAGAGTCATGTGGCTTTGACTCACATAACTAGACTCTACTAAAGCCAGCTCAATCTAGTTTAGAGACAAAATATAAGGTGTCTTACTGATCCAAAGGCAGGAGGGCATCTGGACCTCAGGAAGAACTTGGTTCCAAGGAACCAGATTTTTGCATTCTCAGTGGTGGCTTGGTCCACAGCGTGGTCCTGGGAGGCATGGTGAGAATGTGAGCTTTCCCTGGGGACTCAAGAATTCTAGAACCTTAAAAGGGAGCAGAGTTCCTGCACTCTTTCAAGTGTGGAGTTGAAATACCATCATTCACATCTAACTAATATTATTATTTCATTTATAACAATGGCAAGTGAAGCATGGGGGACACGAATTACTTTTGGAGGAGTGTGAAACTCATATCCCATCAGAATGCATTTAACATTCTCACACAGGGTACTTTGAGAATAGTTTAATGAAGGGTCTTTGCAAAGGTGTGGGAAGAGTTTAGGGAAACCACAAAAAATAGTGCAGAACCTGGGTTAGTGACAGCGAAGTCTTCACCATCCCAAGGTCCGAAGGTCTGAGAGGAAAGAGCAATTGTCTGAACTCAGAGAGGCCTTCATGGAGAGGGCCACCATCGGGAGCTGAGATTTTCAGTGGAGGGATGCAAAAGCCTCTGGCAGGGGAAGTCAGAGGAATACATACCCCACTTTCATCCTTCTGCCCTCTAAGCTCCTGCCAGGGCTCCAATTGGTTGAACCCAACAGGAAGCAAGAGAATAAGAGAGATCACTGAGGTGGTTCCTAGAGGTGAGCATCTGGTACTCAGAACAGGGTGGAAGAGGGTGGAGAGGGGATCTGGTGGGGCAGGGGGCAAATGGGAGAATGCAGGAAGTGTATACAGGATTCCAAGGACACAGTATCCTTACTGGGTATCTGATTCTTTATCTGTAATGCTAACAGTGGAGCCAGAAGCCTTACCTCAGAGGGTGGAATGGCTTCCCAGTAGGGGGGGAAATGTTTCTGAGCAGCAGAAGAGGAAGCTTCTGAGAAAAGAACTTGAACTATGTCCATGATTGGGTTTAGATATAAACAACTACATCTGGCAAGTTGGGAGAGAGGAGGACAGTGACAGAAGGCAAGGAAAAACTGTAAAGTGGAATCCATTCAGATGGGTACCCAGAGTGCTAAGCAGAATCAGCCCCACCCCACATCCCTGCAAAGATGTCCACAGTCTCATCCATGAAAGCTGTGACTACATTACATTACATGGCGGGTGGGACTTTGTGGGCGTGATATGAATTCAGGGTTTTATGATGGAGAGATTACTGCGGATTTTCTAGATGGGCCCAAAGTAATCACGAGGGAACTTTTAAGAAGGAGGCAGGGGAATCAGAGTCAGACAGGAGATATGAGGACTGAAGCAGAGATCAGAATGGTGTTGGGCCGCAAGCCAAGGAATACATGAAGCTTCTGGAAGCCGGCAAAGGCATGGAAATGGATTCTCCCTTAGAGTGTCTGGAAGAAATGCAGCTTGCTGGATCCCCTCTCCATCCTCTTCCACTTTAGCATTTTGACCTCCAGGGCTGTACAGTAATACACCTTTACTTCTTTAAGCCACCAACCTTGTGGTAATTTATAACAGTAGCAATAGGAAATGCATAAAGGTAGTCACATGGCCTCTTAATCACATTAGGGACTCCGTAAATAGTCGCGGAGTGAATGAAGGAGCCTGGAATGAAGAATGAAATCAAGTTCTGGGTCTGAGGAATGCAGGTGAGACCTGACTCTGAATCCAGCATCTGTATGTCTCTCTAGATTGGGGTGGGGGAAAACATCTCTCCCAATAATGTGTCACACAAGGACACAAACTTCTTGCTGTGTTTCCCCTGTAAAGATGTAGAACCTAGTTGAGGGAGATCTGTTCTCTGTCCTCTCTGGAATAAAATGTGAGGCCCAGGATCAGGGGCACAAGCATTTATCCAAGCCAGATGACAGGCTGCAATCCATCAAGAGGAAGTCAAAGGCCAGGAAGAGACATGTGGGCATCTGTCCATGTGGAATGCTGTCACGATGCCACAGGTAGAGTGAGCTACAGCTTTGAAGGGCCCAGACATGCTGGAAACTCTGAAGACACTGGGGGCAAAGCAGGGTTCTGATCCCTGCAGTAACCTAGGCTGGGGTGGGACAGAACTGAGCTAGCAAAATGTATGGTCCAAATGATACTTGGTCTCATTCATATGAATAAGGTCTGTGGCCTCCAGGTCACTCCTCTAACACAAACAGAAGGAACCTGCTATGGACAAATTATGTCACTTACCAGAAAGATAAGTTGGAGTCCTAACTTTCAGTATCTAAGAAGGTAACCTTTAAAGATATGCCTTTTATGGAAATTATCAAGTAAAGTGAAGTCATTAGGGTGGCTTCAACTGGCCATCCAATATGGCTGCTGTCTTATAAAAAGGGGAAATTTGGGCACAGATAAATCACATAAAAGGAAGACAGTGTGAAGAGACAGAGGAAACAGCCACCTACCAGCCAAAGAGAGAGGCTTGGAGCAGATCCTTCCCCACAGACCTCAGAGGAACCAACTCTGCTGATGCCCGGATCTCAGCCATCCAGCCTCCAGAACTGTGAGACAAGACCTTTCTGTTGTCTAAACCACACAATTTGTGGTCCTTTGCTATAACACCTTAGCAAATCCACTCCTGTTCTGCCTCCACCACACGTCATCTAGAGGGCTCATTGAGCTGCTGAACTTGGGGTGTGTGGGAAGGACCTTTGGTGCAACAGCAGGAAACAGCAGCTGTGTGTGCTGTGCCCAGCAGTGGAGCAGGGGAGCATCCACTGCCCTGTCCCTGGCAGTGTGGCTGGAGACATCTGCAAACAACAGCTGTGCCCAGCTGGAGCAGCTGTGTGAAGGGTTTGGAAGGAGGGATAACACTCCACAGAGGAGTGTGGAGGACACGGGGATCAGCAGAACTGGAAGGGTGTCTATGGGAAAGGACTTAGTTTTCTTTTTAGCATAAGTGAGACATGTCCTGGGAACCAATGGAACCTGGTGGGGACACTTTCCAGAGGACTGGATATGATGTGATTACTCAATCATGTTCACAAACTCACACATGTTGTCCCAACTCCTTCTCCCTTCCACATCAGTAGCTGAGTGTTGTCAGCAGCTGATGGTGGCCTCTCTCCACCACTCTTTCCCATTGTCTAGGAAGTCATTGCTACAAGTCACTGTACCCTGCCTATTTCTGGGAAGTGACCCTAGACTTCATGTCTCTAGGGAAGTGGGAAGAAGATCTTACTGCAGGAAAGTTTTGGATCCTGCCTTAGATTGGGTTGGGAGAAGTAAACTCCTGAGTCCTGGAAAACCTGCCAATCTAGTTCCTGGGGTCTGGGGAGGAAAGGGGAGTTTGGAGAGAGAGCAGGGGCGGGGGTGGCAGGTGGGAAGCAGACATAGCTGAGTATAGCATGTTGAAGAAGTTCTATGGGTAGTATCGAGTTATGCATGAGA
Source organism: Glaucomys volans (assembly GCA_020662805.1). NCBI lineage: Eukaryota > Metazoa > Chordata > Mammalia > Rodentia > Sciuridae > Glaucomys > Glaucomys volans. Next base: position 282,851 of record JAJEJO010050616.1, on the reverse strand, counting down.
GGACCTGATAGAAGACTGGATTTGAGAGGAGGTCAGTGCCAGATGATGACTGCAAGGTGTCCTGGTGGTCCTTCCTAGTGCTGAAAGACTAGGAGTCTGTCTGATCAGATGTCCTCCTCTGGGAGTTGCTAGATGGTAGCTTGGGGTGTCTACTGACTATGGCTCCATTTCCATAGATGGCTTTCCAGTGCACAAAACATACTCACAGTTGCCATTTTGGTCACAGCCTTGCAATTTGGGCATGGCTTGGTGGGAACAGCTCATCTCTGCTCCATGCGATGTTAGCTGGGACAGCTGGGATCATCTGAAGGTTCTGTCACTTGCAAGTCTGTCTGTGACTTTAGCTGGGGCTGAGCTGGAACCTCTATATGACCTCTTTTGTGGTCTGGACATTTCACAACAGTTAGTGGGCTCCCTGGGTGAGTGTCCTCTAAGTGAGAGCTTGGTAGAAATCGGCCTTGCTTAGCCTTGGCAGTCTTATTGCATCACTTCTGCTGCATTCAACTTGTCAGCAATCAGCCACTACCATCTGCTCATCTGAAAAAAGAGGGGCATTAAAAACCATATTTTTGTTAGGCAGAAAGTCGAAAAAATTATAGACATGATTTAAAACCATCACATCCTGGAAAGTAGGCCTGATTAGCTCTGTGTTACAAAGAAGTTGGGTGACTTGCCAAGATCACACGGCCACCAAGAGACAGAGGTGGGTCTAACCTCAACACACCTATATGCACACACACCACACAATGCACACACATGCACATGGACACGCACACATCAGGTTCCTTCTTTGCCTAGCACTTTACATTTTTTTAACAACATTAGTTGGATATGTAATGGTCATTTTAAGTTTTCCATTTCAAAAGTCGAATTCCTGATTCTTCTAGTCTTGTTCTGCAGTTTTGGCATCATTCTTGACTTTCCCTCACGTCCCACTGTCAGTCCTATCTTCAAAATACATCCAGACTCCAACCATGTCTTAAATCTGTACCTCAAGTCCATCACTATGGTGCAATCCAGCATTATTTGACACCTGAATTATTGCAATTGCTACATGCTTGTCTCTCTGCTTCCGTCTTCCCTTACCCACCACGCCCGGTCCCCACCTAGCAATCCAAATGATCTTTTATAGTATAAATCAGATCATGTCTCCTCTCTCCTCAAAACCTTACAATAACATCACTTCTCATGCAGAATTAAAGCCGAAGTCTTCATAATAGTCTCTAGGCCTCACCCTGAGCTGTCTATGTCCATTCCCAACATCTTGGATCTCATCTTCTGCCACTCTTCTGGCTCATTCCACTTCAGCCACTCTGGTCTCCCAGCTTTTTTCAAAAGGGCCAGGCACCCCCCATCACAGGGCCTTTGCACTCGCTGTTTCCTCTGTCAGAGAGCTGCAGAGCTTTCTTTTTGTTTTTCAGGCCTCTGCTCAAATGTCACCTTATTAGGTCTTTTTAGATCACACTAGTTACTGCAACTCTATTTCTACCCTTGGTTTTTTCCATTCACTGTCATTATTTTATTGCATATTTTCTTTTTAAAAGTCTGTCTGTTTTCCCTATCCCCATTCCCCCTTATTGTGAATTAGCTTCCGCATATCAGAGAAAACATTCGCCTCGGCCTTTGGTTTTTTGGGTTTGGCTTATTTCACTTAGCATGTTATTCTCTAACTCCATCCATTTACCAGCAAATGCCTGAATTTCATTCTTCTTTAAAGCTGAGTAATATTCCATACACACACACACACACACACACACACACACACATACACACACACACATTTTCTTTATCCATTCATCTGTTGAAGGGCATCTAGGTTGGTTCCATAGTTTCATTATTGTGGATCGAGCTGCTATAAACATTGATGTGGCTGCATCACTGTAGTATGTTGATTTTAAGTCCTTTGGGTATAAACCGAGGAGAGGGATAACTGGGTCAAATGGTGGTATGACTGATGTGATCCAATATGTATAATCAGAAAAATGAGAGATTACACTTCGTTTATGTAGGTCTATCAAAATGTATAAATACATTCTACTGTAATGTATAAATAATTAGAACAAATAAAATTAAAAAATTAAAAAATACCTGTCTGCTCTTGCCTATGAATTCTACAGTCTCGGGGATTTTATATGTTTTGTTCAGTGCTTATTCCACTGAACAGTACCCAGCACATTGTAGGCTATTCATTTGTTGGATGAATAAATGAAAACTAAAATCATGCTATCAACTTATCCTTATATTTCTGAAAGATATATATTATGTGTGTTGTCATTCTAGCTAAATATAGCTTCTATTCTTTCAATATGAGTCTCCTTAATCTCATTTAATAATTTGGTCTTAAATTCTATTTTGTTTTCATATTATTATGATTATCAAGTTATGTTCTTTTCATTGTTAAGAAAGACTTTAAAGTGATTTGTTTTGTTTTAGGGTCAAAGGCATGTTACCTGCTAAGAAAATTGGATGGGAGAATAGAAGCTCCCAGTGGTCTAGGAGAATTGTTTGGTCTCAGGCAAAAAGTTCCTAACAAGGTGGCCCATATGCAAAACCATTTGTTTTATTTTTTATTTTATTTTATTTTATTTTTTTGCGGTGCTGGGGATTGAACCCAGGGCCTTGTGCTTATAAGGCAAGCACTCTACCAACTGAGCTATGTCCCCAGCCCAAAACCATTTGTTTTATAGCATTAATGCATGATTAGTAAAAACAGACAGACAGACAGACAGACAGACAGACATGCATATAGGCATTCATGCACACATAAGCAGACACAGACATATACACAGGCACACACATGTGAGCAGACACATCTACAGAACAACCAAACTCCCTATATATAGAAACGAAGACCCCTCATAGGTGGGCAAAGCTTACCAGACAAAGGAAATACCTATTATGAAAGCCCTCGGGTGGAGATGGGTCCAATTCTTCTGATGAATAGAGAAAAGGTCAAGTGTGGCTGAAGGTGGGGGGGCAGGGGGAGAGGGAGAGGAAGAGAGCACTCTATGACCTAAGAGAGGTAGACAGGGGACAACTCAGATAGGGCATTGTAAATCAGAGTAAGAAATTGAGTTTTATTTTAAATGTGATGGGGAGCCATCAGAAAGGGCTTAGGCAGGAGAGTTGAGCATTTACATTTTAAAAATAAAAACTTCCACTTTGGGTTCTGTGTGGAGAACAGGTTGCAGGCGACCAGGATGAAAGCGGGGAGACAGGTCATCCCTCTCATCTAGGCAAGAGGTGATGGCCATGTGGTCTAGGGGACTCTGGATGGAGATGAGAAGAAGAAGGCAGATTCAGGAAAGGGCCTGAAGTGGTGTCAGCAGAGCTAGCTGCCAGCTATGAGCAAAGAGGACTCAAGAGTGTCTCAGGCTGGTGGGTTGAGCAGCTAATCCAATGGTGCTGTGCCACGTACTGAGGCCAGCCCAGGTGGAGACATTTGGGGGAAGCAGGTTGAGATGGACATGGCAGGGCCAGAAGTCCAGAGTTTGCTTTGGCTAAGTTAAATCTGAATTGCTTGTCTTGACCTCCAAGCGAAGATGACAAACAGGCAGTTGGACATGAGTCTGGAGCTCAGGGAAAGGTCAGTGCCGATGATAAAGGTTTGTATGTCATGGGCAAACAGATGATATTCAAAAGACTGGACAAGGTCACCTGTGAGGAGGACACAGTGGAGAGAAGGGTGTTCGGGGTTCCCTGGGAATATACTCACGTTGGGGAAGACTTGAAGGGAAGCAGCAGCCTGGGGAGAGAAAGTCCTGTTCTGGTCCCTAGTTCAGACCTGGGGTCCAGTGCAGAAGTTGGGTGACAAGCCACAACCACAGAAAATTGGTGGAACCTGTGAGTTTTCTCAGAGATCCTTGGCAAAGGGAACCTGGTAAGAGACCTACTTTCCTAAGGTCTTGCAGGTTAAGGGCTCAGATGGCTGCTACTTGCACATTAAAAGGAAGTGTGGTCTGCAGGCTAGGGAACCAGGAGGACATCTGGATCACTCCTTTTCTCATGGGTTAGCTGCCCCCACCTCTCATGAGCCTCTGAGGACAGGGACTCTGCCTCTGTATCCAGTGCCCAGCTCAGAATAGCTATGGCCTGAATGAGGGAATAGAATGAATGTCTACAGACCTTGGAGGCCAGCTGAATTATGTAATCTATACATCAAAAGGAAAGGAGACACTGAGAAACTAGGACCAGCTGACTCCAGAGGTCTCAGCTTGGAGTCCACTTTGGGGAATGGAAGACTGGTGTGGTTTGCCCCTTCCCTGAGTGAGAGAATGTTCTGCTGCTCTCCCAAGGACTGAGTAGAACCCCACCATCCCCAAGCAGGTCCACAATATAGACAGGGAACCATATGGAAAGGGATTTCTCAGAAGACCCCTAGAAAGGAAGGTGCTGGCTTCTACCCTCCTGAGCCCCCAAAGTGGATTCCTGGGGTCGTGCGGGTGGAGGGAGAACACCAGCATCTTCAGCCAGCAGAGGAAGGACCTCAAGCAGGTGTGCTGGGGGGGGGGGGGGGGGGGGTCCTGGTTAGGAAGGGGTGGAGTTTATGCACCCCGCCATCACCAGCCATAATATGTAGAAGCATTTGACTGTTTAGGAGAGGGGAAAGCTGAGAGAGAGAGAGAGGGTCAGACCTACTGGTGTGTCTCTGGTGGGTCCTCTCTCTGGCTCTCGTCATCTTCTGGGCCCAGCTGATTTAGGCTTCTTTAAGGTACCCCCACAGCTTCCCCACAAATTCTGCTTGTGCAATCCAAGTTTATTTCTGTTTCAGGATACAAAACAGAAAGAAACTCACTCAGAAAACTCAACTCAGCCCACTCTTGGCCTGGGCACTTTCACTTCCCCAGAGGGCTGATGCTGCTGGCCCTGCAGCTCTGGGGCAAGCTCTTTTCTGGAAGTTCTGCCCAGCTGCCCTGGCACACTTCCATTTGTTCTGCAAATCAGTGAGTATTTCCTCATTCAATGGCTCTTGTTTGGACTCCTCCATCTCTCCCTGTGATGTTTGAAATATCAGGAAAAAAGGGCATCTTTTGCTCAAGGCTGTCTGGCAATTGCTCCTGAAAACCCCAAAGTCACAAAGGCAATAACAATGAAGGATCTGGTAGTCAAACCCCAATTGGCCCCTGGAAACCTAAATGGGTATGTAATAACCCAGACATTTTCTCCTTGTGTGGAGAAGGAAACTAACTACCCTGAGGCCCATGGCAAGTCACTGAATCTCCTTGGGCAGCAGTTGTTCATTTGGAGAATTGGGAGAGGGGTGGGACACATACATATAAAAGCTGGATCATTAGGATTAAAAGAGGGGGGCTGCAGTTGTAGCTCAGTGATGGAGTACTTGCCTGGCATGTGTGAGGCACTGGGTTTGATCCTCAGCATTGCATACAAATAAATAAATGAAAGTATTGTATCATCTACAACTAAAAAAATTTTAAAAAGATTAAAAGAGGGCATAATACAGTGCATAATATGTTCTCAACAAATGTAAGTTCTTTTTATGAGAGAAAGGAATTCTGGGGAGGTGAAGAAAAGAGTGGATTCTTGAAATTAAACATTGCTGGTGATATGATTTAAAGTGCTTATCAGGATGTCTGGTGCTTAGGAAGCTGCAAAAAAAAATTAAGAAAAAATGTTTAATGTTGGAACAAGAACTGAAGGCAACTCAGGCAAGTGAAAGCTGTTGGAATTGGTGGGTGGAGTTGTGCTATTTCTTTTTATTTAGAGTTCTAATATGGTTATGCATGGAATGGCTGGAAATTTGTTCTGAGTAGAGATTGTGTTGGTGGAATGGTTGGCAACTGACAGTGAGGGTGATCACATGGTTTTCTTAGAAGTCTGTTTTCCAGTAGAGTAGACAAAGGGGAATCAGGGGAGGGAGTAAGGGTGGAGAAAAGAGGAGGCGCCTGGGACTGAAATGGAGCAAATTAAATTCCATGCATGTACTCTGATGTCAAAATGGACCCCACTATCATGTATAACTGTAATGAACTAATAAAAGCATTAAAAAAAGAAGTTTGTCTAGATGGGGCCCCAAGACTGTGTGGGGAGTAACAATCCACAGAGCATGGGGGGAGGAGAGATGGGCAAATGGAGAGAGGAAGGGAAAGGTTCCCTCCAGAAAGTGGTCCCAGATCATGTAAAAACATCTAGTTTCATTTCATTTCATTATTATTTCATTCCATTTCTTGTTTTATTAATTCACAAAAGAGGTTTATACATTCTCTCTTCTCCCAGGGCATTTCTCTGTGCAGCTCTGGCCAGACAACAACATGAGAATTGGCGACTGCAGTCTTCTTCTGCAAACCCCTCATACCACAGCCCAGGGAGGGATGCAAGACCCCCTGTCCTCAGGTGTGTGTGTGGTGCAGGGGGCAAGGGAGTTGGGGAGGGGTCTTCTCGGTTTTAAGAGCTTTGTTTCCATTGGTTGGGGGTGGAGGCTGCTTGCTACCACAATTACACCATCCCCACCTAGCCTGACCATGACCCTGGGTTCTGATGAGGAGCCCCACCACATCCTCTTTCTGTTTCTTTTAGGAAGGGAGGGTTCTACCCACAGGGAGGTAAACATGCTTCTCATTAGAAAAGACAAAAATGACAAAGGCTTGCTTTCTGAGTGCAGACCCAGGACTGGTATTTTCCAATCAGGGGCATCTAATCCTGACTTTGAATTAGAAGATACAACTTTAAATAGCAGGGACCAAGCAAAATGTCTCTTTGGTAATGGGTTAGAGGGAGTAGAAGGCCATAAGGCTGAGGGATTATTGATATATAGCAACATGATTGGCAGACACTTTAAGAACGAAGTGGAACTACATTGTACAAGCTCATATCCTAACTCTTCAGCCCAAGTGTCCATCTAAAAGTTAAGGGCCTTTTATGACTGTGATTGAAAAACAACCTCACATTTCTTGCAGAGGCAGGAACAAAGAGAAGAATTTTCACTACTTACAAGCCAAGAGCCTAGAGTCAGTCAGCGGAAGCTGGAATTCTGACGGGACTGGATTTGGAGTCCCACAAGAATTGCCAGCAAAGCAGAGAAGGAAGGTGACAAATGTCCCATCTTCTCCCATTCTCCTCCAACCTCTTCTTCACATGGAAGTCAGAAAATACAACTAGCAGGAATCAACCTACTTGTGATACAGAGCAGAGAAGAGGAAGGAGATGGATCTGGGTCACAGCAAAGGCATCTTCTCTGTGGTCCAGAGACGTAGAACTAGCATCAGACTCCAGTGTATCTGGAAGGCAGTTACCATGACAAACTCAAGAGAAGAGGCAAATAGGAGTAAAGTTATGTGTGAACACATGTGGAAATAGACTCTGAGGGTGCTAGACCAAGGATCAAGTACTGTCATTTCAGATTGGACTGAATTTATTGATATGAATGTATTTACTAGAGATTCTTATTTCAGCAGGCTAATTTGAGTAGCAAAAATATACTGATCATTCTTTTTTTTATGTGGTGCTGGGGATTGAACCCAGGGGCTTGTGCATGCGAGGCAGGCACTCTGTCAACTGAGCTATACCCCCAACCCTCTGATCATTCTTGATTGGTTTATTGAACCTTGGACTAAATGGCGGTCTACCAAACAATGTTAAGATGCCATGCCATCCTTGGTGTAAACTAGAAGGGAGATTAGTACATTTCCATGTGCAATGTGTTTCACACCTGCTAACTACACACCCAGAATGGACCCAGAAAACAGTCCCTTTGTGGAGACATTGAGAAATATATTAGATGTTGTGGCTACCTGTCTCTGTGAGGCTGGGGGTATCATGGAAAACAGCATTTGCTTCCTGATTTCAATGGGGATAGCAGGATCCTAGAGTGGTAGACTCCAGGTGGTAGCACTTAATCACCCGTAGCAAAATGTACAGGTTACCAAATAGGACTAGGAGAGGAATCTAAATGCTAGATGTATAATAAATGTCCACTTCGTCTGTCCATTGACACATCCCTTTCTTCCAATACTTACCCTCCAACTTAAATCTCTGCCAACTATAATAAGACCAACCATTTTTTTTTGATACTGGGGATTGAACTCAGGAGCACTTAATCACTGAGCCACATCCCTAGCCCTTTTTTATATATTATTTGAGACAAGCTCTCACTAAATTGCCGAGGTTGGCTTTGAACTTGCAATCCTTCTGCCTTAGCCTTCTGAGCCCTTGGAATTAGAGGCGGGTGCCACTGTATCTGCCTAACCAGTCATCTTTTGAAAATTGTTAACTTGTTCACCCATCCCCAAAGAAGTCAACCCAAATCCCATCAATAACTATATTCAGTTGCAAATCCACATTCTGTGGATGATGGTCGTTCCTCTGGTAATACTATTATTCTGTCTCAAGATTGTATATATTAGGTATGTGCAATAAACTATGTTATAGTCCTGCTCTCAATTCCTACCACATTATTTCTCCAACAAAGAATATCTGCCTCACTATTCTCTTTCCATGCTCTTTTGTAGAGCATCTTTTTATTTCAAGGTGAAATTATAGTGTGATATTTTGAGAACAGTTAAAAAGACAATTAACCTAAAATGGGTAGTACCAATAATCTACATAGCTCAACCAAAGTGATAATAAGATGAATGGCTATGGCCAACTAAGCAAATGTGCAAGCAATAGTAATTAAGAATGTTGCCTGGTTACCAGTAACACCAATGTGATTTTAATTGTAGGATGCAGCCCTTTTTCAAAGGTGCTAAAATATGAATAAATGAGCATCCTAGAATTGATGAAATACAGTAGTTAATATAAAATATGCATGGCACATCAAGAAAGAAAATGCAAATATATGTGAAGTCCTTCTTTTTCTTATGGTCTATTTCACTTCTGTTTTCCAATAACCCATCCATGTTCCATTTGGTTTAATCCAGCATCTTATTTTTTAATTTGTTTGTTGATTGTTTGCTTTTTCTTTTTATCGAGTAGAGTAACTAAAATTCTTCTTCTGTTTTTTATTTATTTATTTTTTGTTCTGGTTCTGGGGATCAAACTCAGGGTCCTCTATCACTGAACCACACCCCTAGCTCTTTTTATTCATTTTTTTCAAATACAGAGTCTTGCTAATTGCCCAGGCTGGCCTTGAACTTTCAATCCTCCTACTTCAGCCTCCTAAATTGCTGGGATGAAAGGTGTGCATCACCCTGTCAGGCAGGATAGTTTCTATGTCCAGGTCTTCAAATTCACTAATTATTTTTTTCTGTAGTGTAACCTGTTTTCAACCCTATCCAGTGACATTTTAATTTCAGATATGTAATTTTTCAGTTCTAGATGTTTCATTAGTTCAAAAATTATTTCCCTTTTCTCTTCTTATGTTCATGTTTTCTTTTAAATCTTTGAGCATACCAAAATATTTATGCTAGCTAGTTTAGTATCTTTGCTAACACCATGATCTTTGTCATTTTGGAGTATGTTTGTATTGATTTTTTTTCTTGGTTATAAGTCTCATTTTCCATTTTTAAAATATCTTATAATTTTTTTTCAGTGTTGGGCATTGTAAATGTTATATTACGGACAAGCTGGACTTTGTTGTTTTCTTTTAAATATTGTGTTGAAGTTTGGGCAGGCAGTCATCTGTGGATCACCTTAATAATTTCAAGACTTTAAATTTAGACTATACTCTAGGCTATGTTAATCGTATTACTAAGGAGTAACCTAATGATTCTCTACTAGTTGCTGTGCTTATTCAACAATGTCCCTCATATCTGGTTGGCCAGACCTGAGCATATCCCAGCCCTGTAGAAACTCAGGAAATTATTCATCTTACAGCTCTCCAACAGTTATTTTTTCCCTAATCACATGGTGTTTCATCCTAAACATATTCAACTTAGCATTCAGCTCAAAACTCTAGGGGACCTGAAGCAGATTTCTAGAGCTCTTTCTCTAGAAATTTCTGGAGCTCTGTCTCTCTCCTGTACTTTGGCCCACCAACTGCAGTTGTCTTGACCTTCTGTTTTCTCAGTTCAGAAACACTGTTGCTGGGGATCACAAATTCCTAGAGGTAGAAAGTCAGGGCAGCTGGAGAGCTGGTCTCCTGTGTTTCCCTTCTCTCAGGGATGCTCATCCTTATTGCCAAAGCTAAGGTTTCAATGTGTCTCCTCCAAAATTTAACTGTAACCAATGTGACAGTATTCAGAGTAGGATCTCTAGGAGGTGTTTGGGCCCAAGACTGCTCCTTTGGGAATGAGATTCTTTTAAAAGAAGCTTCATGTAGTGTTCAGCTATCTGGCTTTTCTGGCTCTGCATGTGATGGCAGTGTCCCTCTCTTTGGAGGATCCAGCAACAAGGCACCATCTTGGAAGCAAAGAGCAGTCCTTGCCTGACCTCCAGACCCACCAGTGTCTTAACTTGGACTTCTTAGCCTTCAGACTGTAAGATATAAATTTCTGTTCATTCAGAACACCCAGTCCGTGCTATTCTGTTACAGTAGCACAAATGAGTCAATACAATGTCACTGTATCTGAGAGTAGTTATTTCAGACATTTGTTCCAGTTTTACAGTTGTTCACGGTAGGGGGGCTAGTTGGATATAAGTTGCTGCTTAATGGGGGCAGTGAGAATCTTCTTCTTCTTCTTCTTTTTTTTTTTTTTTTTTTTGTTACTGGGGATTGAACCCAGGGGCACTCCACCACTGGGCCACATCCTCAGCCCTATTTTGTATTTTATTTAGAGACAGGGTCTCACTGAGTTGCTTAGGGCCTCGCTAAGTTGCTGAGGCTGGCTTTGAACTCGCGATCCTCCTGCCTCAGCCTCCCAAGTGCTGGGATTACAGGCATGTGCCACCGCGCCCGGCTGAGAATCTTCTTCTTTTTAAATTATGTCTTTTCTAACTTTTTAAGGCTCTTGCCTGGTTCACTAATTTTCAACTTTTGCTGTTTGTTTTCCAAAAGATATTTAAGGTTGTATGTTTTCCTCATAGACAATGCTTTAGGTTTATCCTACAAATTTTGTTTTGTTGTATTTTTGTTATTGTTCAATTAGAGCATTTTCTAATTTTCACTGTGGTTCCTTTTTTTGGCCCATGGATTATTTCAATTTGTACTTATTATATCCTACAATATAAATCTTTTGTTAAACATATGTATTAAAAATATCTTCTCATGTGCATGGCTTATCTTTGCACTTTCTTAGTCATATTTTTAAATGAACATAATTTCTAAATTTTTTTGTGTGTGTGGTGCTGGGAATTGAACCCAAGGCCTTGTGCTTGTGAGGCAAGCACTCTACCAACTAAGCTATATTCCCAGCCCAATTTCTAAATTTTAATGAAGTCCAATTATGAAAAAAATTGTAACTAGTAAATATGTGGCTAATATTTTTGTGACCTATTTAGGAAAATTGTACTTATCTCAAGACCATAAAAATATTGTTTTCACCTAGAAGATTTATTATTTTATTTTGTTTTATGTTTTGGCATAGGAGATTGAACCCAGGGGTGCTTAACCACTGAAGCACATCCCTAGTTGTTTTTACATTATATGTAGAGACGGGGTCTTGCTAAGTTGTTTAGGCCCTCACTAAGTTGCTGAGGCTGGCCTTGAACTCACAAAACTCCTGCCTCAGTCTCCCGAGTTGCTGGGATTACAGGCATGTGCCACGGTGCCTGGCTATTGTTTTCTTTCTTACACTTAGACTTATGATGCATCCTAAGTTATTTTGGATGAAGATAAATGGAATTAAACAAGTGCTTTTTTATAAATCAGGAGACTAGACACAATTAGTTCTGTTTTTGGACTATAGTCTCTCCATTTATCTATAAATCCTTGAGCCTTATTATTATCTATTAGAGTACATTTTCTGATTGTCTGTCACTGGGATTCCTATGTTTCTTTGTTGTATTCCACAATATCTATTTGTCTGTCTCCATTGTACCCTGTGCTCAGAGAAGCTGACCTGAATGGATCATGGTAAGGTTTTTCTTCCCTTTGGTTCCAGGGCCAATAAAGCATCCTGGGAAGAGATCAAAGAGAGGGAGCCGGGAGAGAGAGACAGAAAAAGAGTGTGTGATGGGGTGATACCAGGACATTTGGGCTCCTTTTTTCCTTCCTATGAGGTTCCCCTCAGGTTGGTTTCATGACTTGACCAAATGTCATTGCTCCTTATCAAAACAGCTAATCCTACAACAAAACTTCTTTTCCTTCTAGGATCTAGTAACTCCTTCCAATTATTATCCCTTCAATTTTGCCAATCCTGCCAACTTTCCTGAACTATCTTTGTGATCCCCCCAAACATCTTAACATCTTTTTGATCAGTCCCTTTGCACAAGCAATTGCTAGAAAAATACTAATTTTTACTGAGACCTAAACTAAGGCACTAGTGCATTAGAACATTAAAAAATGCGTCTAGTATTCAGAATCTTTAGTTTTAATAGTCTTGGATTTTCTGTGTAGACAATCAGCATCTTAACTAGTGTTTCTTCCTTTAAAATACTTTTAATTTTTAAATTTTAATTTCATTAATTGCTTATTTTCTTGGCTTAGGCCTACCTCCATTATACTGTTGAACAGAAATAATAATAGTTGTCTCATTCCTGGTTTTACATCAATGCAATGGTTGGTTCACCATTAAGAATTATAGATCTGGGGTAGATTCCCTTTTTTAAGTCAAGGAATTTATTTTCTATCAGTTTATTATTTTAAAAATCGTGAACAGATGTTGGCTTGTATTGAAACAGTTTACTGCATCATCTGAGATAACCATAAAACTCCTTTTTCTCTTCCTCCCTTGGGTCTTGCCTCTCTCCTGGGAGTGCATGTCAAGGTCAAGGCCATGGAGACCTTCCTACCTTGCCCTAGATTAGAAGGGCCTTTTAGTCCTCTCAGGTGAATCTCAGGCTTTTGAAATCTTCCATGTGGGACTTTGCAAGATGTCCACAATGGCATCACTTTGATATATTATTTTGCTTCCCAAACATCTGCTTTTTAATTTACTCAAGAACTCCTTTCTGTTAGGAGTCAGAGAAGGAAGTAGTAAAGGAAGCGATGAGGTGACAAACCCTGTCTGACCCCCATTTCTTGTCAACAGCAATCCTATGAGGCAGGTATTGGTATATTTATTTTACAGGTGAGGAAACTGAAGCTCAGAGAGATGAAATGCCCTGCCCAGGTTAATGGCAGAGTGAAATCCTGGCCCTCCGGCTCCAGATCTTATGCTTAGAAGCATTGCTTGCTTTCTCACAATAGAGAAGTGAGACCTGCCCCTGCACCCCCTTCTGCACTCGTGTACTTCCTTTCCTTGTCCCTTGGAGTCTCAGCTATAAGCATTTCCTAGCCTGGTCCCACCTTCCCATTCAGTTCCCCAACAGTTTCATTTATAGTTTGAAAGCATTATGGTCCTCTAACTGCTCTGAGTTCTCCTAGGCCTCCTAGGTACATGGGTTATGCATCTTGCCATTGCTGTAAGTACTGTGTATGTGCATGTATGGAGGGAGAGGGAAGGACTGGGTTTCTCTGAAAAAGGGAGGGTTGCTGAGAGAGGCTCTGATTCTGCTTCTCTGTGGACCAGGCTGGTGCTGGAATGGCTGGGCACTTGCTGCTGCACAGTCTTTTCCTGTCACTTCCTCTGACTGCTGGCTGGACTGTTTCCAATTGCCTAGTGACAGAAGGCTCCTGGCTGCGCCTGGTCTCCCGCTTCTTCCTGGTCTGCCCCTTGGACTCCAGACTGCCCCTCCTTGCTGCATGCATCCAGGTGACCAACCTGACCCAGGCCTTGGAAGTTGTGCCTCAGAGTGTGCAGGGGCTCTGTCTTGCTGGTTCCATTTCTATTCTGCCCCAGGATGCCTTCTCCAACTACCCTGGACTCAAGGTCCTGGGGCTGAATCTTCGTCTCACCCAACTCCTGCCAGGAGCTCTGCGAGGTCTGGGGCAGCTGTGGGAGCTCTCTTTTTTAGCTCCTGTCTCAAAGAACTACCTCTTTCTACACCCCAATGCCTTTGATGACCTGAGTTCCCTCCAACAACTCAATTTCTTGGGCCCCTGCCTGGACAGAAACTCAAGTGTCCGATTGCCTACCAGTCTACGTCGGCTGGCTGTCAAGTACAGTTGCCTTCAGGATGTGGGGGAACTGGATGACATCTTCCCAGATCTGGCTCACAGCCCCTTCTCTGGGGATGCCCGGACCCTGGATGTGTTGGATCTATCATTCAATAGGCAGCTGAAGATAGCCAGTCCTGGGGCCCTCCAGGGGCTCAGACTGGGGGCTTTGTACCTGGACCACACAAAGACGGAGGCAGCTGGAGTGGTGAATCTGGGGCTGCAGGGGCTCAACAAGCTGTCTGTGTTATTCACCGTCACAGCTGAGCTGCCTGCTGAAGCAGTGGCCCACTTTGAGCTGCAGGAACTGGATTTGGGAGGAAAAAAGATAGGGCAAATAGCTCTGGAAGCCCTGGCTTCCTGCCACAGCCTTCAGAGCTTAGTTCTTCAGAACAGTGGCCTAACTGAACTGCCACCAAGTTTTCTGGCTGCCATGCCCAGGCTTGAGAGATTGAACCTGGATGGAAACCAACTGCAGAGTGTCAGGCTGTGCATGAATGAGACAGGGGTTGTGTCAGGACTGTGGACCCTGAATCTGTCTAACAATGGGCTGCGCACCCTGCCCCCAGCCACCTTCTCTTGTCTGCCCCACCTGCGGGAGCTGCTACTTCAGGGAAACCAGCTGGTGAGCTTGGATGGCCAGGTATTCCAGGACCTGTGGAGGCTGGAGATCTTGGACTTGGGTAGAAATCCACTGGTAAACTTGAATGATGGTTGGTTGGCTCCTCTGCCTTCACTGACCACTCTAAACCTTCTAGACACCCATATATTGTTTAGGCCAACCTGGGACTTCTGGGGCCCAGAGAGTTTGCACAACTTGAGACTGCAGCTCCCCTCTGCCCCTGCTGGGGTACCATTGTCCTTGCCTGCAGGGCTGACCAGCTTGGAGCTTCATGCAGTCCCAGGCATGAAGCACCGGAAGCTGTTTCCTCATGTCTTTCCAATCTTACAGAATCTGACTTTAGATGGCTGGGGACTGCATCTGGGGACCCAGAACATCTCCGAAATCTTCCCTGCCCTTCGTTACCTCACCTTTCTTGGCAGTAGCCTGGAGGCCCTCTGCTCCCAGGACCCTTCCAACTTCTTTCTCTGGCAGCTCCCCAGGCTACAGTCCCTGAAGGTACGTGGGGATGGGCGCAGCCCCAGGCCCTGCTGCATTACAGGGCTGCCCAGCCTACAGGAGCTGAGGCTGGAGGCACTGGAGTACGGAGCTCAGCCCCGCCCAGTGCAGCTCGAGGAGCTGGTGGGTGAGCTGCCAAGGCTCCAGGTGCTGCGACTGGCCAGGACAGGGTTGCAGACACTGTCTGCTGCTGTTTTCCAGGGCTTAGGCAGTCTCCAGGTCTTAGTGCTAGACTGGGAGAAAGGCCTTGTGCTGGATGACAGTCTGCGGGAGCACAGTCCTCAGATGCCCCAATATGTGTACATTCTGACTTCGTCCTTGGCCTGCCAGTGTGCCAATGCGTGGGTGGGGCCCTGGCTTGAACGGTCTCCCAGAACATACATGTGGGTACAGTCACCACAGCTGTGCCACACAGAATCTAGGAACCACTCCAAGAATCCTCTTTTCCCCTTTCTCTTGAACCAGTGCCCTGAGACCTTAGAGTTGGGACTCTTCTTGGGCAGCTCTGTCTTACTGCTTCTACTGATCTCCTTGCCCCTTCTACAGGAAGCCAGGAAATCCTGGGTCCTCTATCTCCAAGCCCTGTTCAGGGCTTGGCTCCAGGGCTTGAGAGGTCAGAAGAATGAGGGCAAGAATTTCCTCTATGATGTGTTCGTGTCCCACTGCCCGCAAGACCAGGGCTGGGTGGTGCGGGAGCTGCTGCCTGCTCTGGAGGGCTGCCCTCCGGTTGGCCAGGGTCTGCGTCTTTGCCTCCCTGAGCGAGATTTTGAGCCAGGCAAGGATGTGGCAGACAATGTGGCAGACAGCATGGCTAGCAGCCGGGTCACACTCTGTGTGCTGAGTCACCAGGCCCTGCACACACCCCGCTGCCGCCTGGAGCTCCGCCTGGCCACTTCACTCCTGCTGGCTGCCCCTCATCCCCCAGTGCTGCTGCTGATCTTCCTGGAGCGCATCTCCCGCCACCAGCTCCCCCGCTACCATAGACTGGCCTGGCTGCTCCGCCGAGGAGACTACTGCATGTGGCCCAAAGAAGATGAAGGAAAGGACAACTTCTGGGCTTGGTTGAGGAGCAGGCTGGGGCAGCCCGGGCGCAGGTAGAATGGGACCTGTTTGAGGGCAGAGGTTGGAAAGGCAAGTCACCTTGCAGGGAGACAATGGGTATGTGGGGCTCTGTAGGTGCCAGGGGGATCATATGTTGGCAACCCAGGCTTTGGGAACCTCTGGAGGCTGAAGGAGAACAGTTGGGAGATGGCAGGAGGCCATGCTGTTTGTGATGTGATTTCAACATCTCCAAATCCTCCAGTAAATTTACTAAGTCCATAAAAATACTTGGCTTGATTGAATTTTTTTTTTAAAAGAAAATTCACATGAGGCAGAAGGCAAAGGAACTTGAGTCACAGAAACTGCAGCACAAAGGAAATAAGGCTGGGATTTTATGAAGCATTCGGGGAAGGAAGGAGGGCTCTGGGCAGTCCTAAGCTGTGGAATCTGGGACCAGGTCAAGTTCAATCAGATCTTCAAGGGGCAAGGGGCCTCTTTTGCCATCTGGGGTTATAGAGCAATTGGTAGCTGAGGACCAAAAAGCTGGGGTGCTGCCCAGGAGGCAGCAGACCGCTTTCTTGTTCCCTCATTGAAAACATGAATTTGAGTTCAAATCTACCGTCCTTTTGAGTGTCACAGCACCACTGTCATTTTGTACTCTAGCCATGCTACACCACCTGTAATACCGTATGCTCTGGCCTCTGGGCCTTTGCACCTACTGCTCTTTACTGAAGAACACCTTTTCTCTGGGGACTCTGAGCTTTTTTTTTTTTTTTTTTGATTACACAACGTTTTTTTAAAAAAATATTTTAAAAAAGTACTTCATAATGCCTTCATTTTGTTTATTTCATTGTATGTGGTGCTGAGAATTGAACCCAGCGCCTCACACATGCTAGGCGAGCACTCTACTACTGAGCCCCAGCCCTAGCCCCAAATATTTCTTTTTTTAGTTGTCAATGGGTCTTTAATTTTATTTATCTATATGTGGTGCTGAGTAATGAACCCAGGGCCTCACACATGCCAGACAAGTGCTCTACCACTGAGCTAAAACTCCAGCCCCAAACACAACTTTTTTTTATACCTGTTTTTTATTTTTTATTTTTTTAGTATGGTGGTGCTGAGGATTGAACTGAGTGCCTCAGGCCTGCTGGGCAAGCAGTCTACCACTGAGCCACAACCCCAGCCCTCCTAAACATTCTTTAAGTTTCATCTCAGTCATCATTTCCTCTGAAAGCCTTCCCTGACCTCCCACCTGGGTAAGCTGTTGCTTCTGGGCTCTCATAACTTCCTGCACCTTCCTGTCTCAAAGGAAAGACTGCAGACCTGGGAGTCCCCAGAGCAGTGGTCTGCAAAGTGGGGTGTACAAGATGATCCACTGGACTTTGGAAAGAAAATGTTATAACTTCTATTCATCTTTATTTTTTTCTCACCTCATTCTGAAGCTAGATGACCTGCTTTTCAGCCAGGGGATTTTGGTGTTACTTAACTTCTCTGGACCACGTTTTCAAATTCTGTATTATGGAATAACATTACATACTCTCTCAAGGGATTTTGTGAGGATTAAATGAGTTAAAATGTCTGAAGCACTGAGATTAGGACCTAATAATGCATTATAAATAATTCTATAAAAGATATTATTACATGTGTATCTTTTATAAGGAAGTATACATAAATTGGAAACATGTGCTGAACCAGAGAGAATCCATCTTATTTAGGTTCTGTTGCTTGTTTCTACATGACACTGGGCAGGGCACTTGGCCTCTTAGGGACTTTCTTAGGGACTAAGTTGTGGAATTTGGGAACTTTACTTTTCTGTAAAGTGTCTAGCTTTTATTAGCTAAAGGCTAAGGGAAGCTATAGAACAATTCTAGGCTGGATTTAGGGCGTGGGGCGCCCTCTTGTGTCCTAATGGTGCCTTCACTTTCTGTACACTCCCATTCCTCCTCTTCAGGGGCAGGTGCTGCTGCAATGGATGTCCTTAACTGACCCTGTGAGACCACCTTTCAGCTTCAGATCCTGACACTCTCTCAAATGTCTCTGGCCCCCCAGCACCCCACACTCTGTCTATCCCATGAGTCTTCCCTTTCTGTTGCCTGAGGTCTCTTCCTCATGAAGTGTCAGAGAGGAGGTCTTTAGAGTCACATACCCAGGGGGTCAAATTCCAGCCCTGGTACTTAGTGCCCATGTGTTCTTGAGCAGGTCACTTCATCTCTCCAAGGCCTCATTCCCTCTTTGTAAATTGGGGGCAACTATAACAATCACATAGGGATGTTGCGAGACTTCAGCAATGAAGGGTGTAAATAGGTTACTATTACATTTACTGAGGAAATTCACAAGACATCATTATAAATAAGTTGGAGCATGGTTCACAGAGGACAAGGAATCTGAACTGGGTTGTTATGGATTACCCCTAGTTTTAACACTAGCTAACATGTAAGCCTCTATCATATACTAGGTGTTGTCAGTTTGCCCCAAATCATAACAAAATAATAATGGTTAATGGTTATTAAATTTTCTGTGTACCAGACTCCTTACATGCTTTCTCCCATTTGATACTCTCAACAACCCTATCAAGAAGATACCATCGTTCCCATTTTCCAGATGAGGAAACCGAAGCATAAAGAGATTAAATAATTTGCCCAAAGTTCTCCAATAGGGAATGGCAAAATGTGCACCTTACATTTGAAAATAACAAGTTCCAGGCAAAAGCAGCTGGATTCTAGAGACCCTGCTTTACCCACATCATCTCATTTAATCTTTGCAACACTGTGTGATGTAAGTTCTCTTATATTACCTGCATTTTATAGATGGAAAAACTGGAGACAAAAGAGAAGCAGAATTTGTTCAAGACCACGCAGCTAGGAAGTATCTGGGGTGGGATTTCGATCCATTTTATAGTCCATCTGACTATAAAACCCACATTCTCAGCTCCATATTAGATTGCTCTTACCCCGAACTATTCACAATGGTACAAAGTAACTACATATGATATTAAGATTATTCTGTAATAATGATTAACATTGTTCTGACACCCACACAGTGTCAAGCTCTGTTCAAACGGATTTGCATAATAATGGCTAACATTCGCTGCGTATTATTAGGACCCGGGCCCTCTGCTAATCGTATTGTCTCATTGAAGCCTCACATAAATCCGGTGACATGATGTTATTATTGCCCTACATTTTACAGGTTTAAAATTCATCCAAAGCCATACGCCGTAGCTGTGAAAATCGAACCTACAACTGTTCAACTCTTTACTGCCCACCAGCGTGGTCATCTCTAGTCACCCCCTTTCCTTATTGCATATTGTTTCTTGCTTTGATCTCTCCTCCTCTGCAGAGCACTCCTGTCTCTTTCAACGGGCCACGCCCCCTTTGCTCAAGTGTCCGCCTACTGGGCGGTGCTAATATCTCGAAGCCAATGGAAAGGGTGAGGATTGAAGCAGGCCACGCCCCCAGGCAGTAGACCTGTTCCGATTTGTTCTGGTGCCAGGATCCCCGAGAAGATGACACATCTATTGGCTGAAGACGTCTGAAAGGCTGCAGACAGAGGGATCCGCCCACTGCCACTCGCGCGATTCCTTCTGGGAATTGTAGTCCTAAAGGCTTCATTCCTGGGGTGGCGCCGTCCGGACTCCGCGTCCCAGCATCCCCTGCGCGAGCTCTGGAGCACTTCCGCCCTGTTGTGAAGTGGGTGTCTCGGTGGGTGAGTCCGGGTGGCGGGGCGGGGGCAGCTGAGACTCAGGCACTGGGCTGGAGGCTTAGGAGGTGGTGGTGTCACAGGGGGCCAGGGAGGTGAGCGGGGCGATAGAAGTGTATGTGTGGGGGTTGCGGGTGAGGGGCGGTCAGAAGATGCAGCGTCCGGAGATGGGACGGGTCACAAGAGGGGTCGGGGATGAGGAGGGACATGGAGGGCCCTGCGAGTGGGGGGTGTTAGAAGGGTCTGTAGGTGAGGCGGCAGAGGGAGGTTTTGGAGGTGGGAGAGCCACTTCAGGGTCTGGAGGATAGACCAGAGGGGAGGATAGAGGGATCTGGGCCCTTGGCAAGAAGTGAAGATTAGAGGGCCAGAGCTGGGAGCCCGACAGTAAAAACAGTTTCATTCTTTACCAACCCCTAGAACAAACATAGGTAATTTGATCTCCTCTATTGGTTGTTCCCTCTAGAACTCGGGGGCGGGGGAGCGGGAAATGGCTATTGTGTCCTGCCTAAACCTTCACTTCTTTCCTTAGGCCGGCTAGAAGTGAATGGTACCATCATCCACTTTACCTACCTACCTGCCTGCCTACCTACCTACCTGCTTCCTTCACCCGCTGATTCATTGCACTTGTGTTCTTCCACATCCACGAATCTTTCAGTTTCTTTAATATCTTGAATCTGCCTCTTTCTTAAGAGTCAGGGTATTTGCAGAAGCCTTCACCTTTTCACTTACCCAGCATGGACAGACACATTGCAGCTGGTGTGATCTATTTGACCCACAAATCTGATTATACTTTCTCCTGCTTAAAAACCATCACGTGTTGAATTAAGTCCATACAGCCCCATATTCTGGACCCTCCATAAACTCCCTTTGTAGCCTAACCTTCACTGCAGGTCTGTCAAGGTTTTCTGCATTTCCTGGGCAGGCTATTTGATTTTCCACCATTATGTGTGCTGTTCTCTGTATTTAAAATATATCCTCTCCCCCAATTCTCTGCCAAGAGAACCACTCTTCAAGAACCAACTCAACTGTTACTTTGTTCAGTTCCTTTAAGCAGATTAAGTCACCTCCAGCCTCCAGCTCCCATAACCTCTCTTACAGTATTGACCTCATTTGATTTAAGTATCTGTGACTTTTTTTTGTCTCTTCCATTAGACTGAGCATGTCCAGGACAGGAACAGTGCCTGAGTCATTTCATTTCCCCATTGCTTGCTCAGAGCAGTAACCTCTTGATGTAAATCAAGTAAATCAGTAAATACTTGGTGAATGTGAGAATAGAGGCCTTTGGGGTAAGCTTTATTATACTAGGCTTGAAGACTGCTACTTCCAGTGGATTTCCAGTGATGTGATTTAGTCTTCTCCTGCCTGTTGGGTCTGGCTTTTGGAAGCTGATTCAAGAGCAGTGAGAGTTTAAGCCAGGGGTGGCAAATACAAGGATTGTGTGCTACTTCCTCTTCCTGTGTCCCTGACTGTCATGGCTAATTGGTCACAGCACATACTTATATGGATCTCATATTCCTTAGCACATTATTCAAGGCAGCCACTTAAGTTGATTAAAGTTGGTGCTTTAAATGAAATCTGTTTGCTGTCCCTGGTTTAAGCCCCTAACTGTGAAGTCAGCCTGCTTTAAGCCATAGCTTGAACCATTAGCCTAATGGACCTGACAGCCCTTGGGAGCCCCTGGTTTCTTTCTGTTGAGAGATCCCATCCTAGTGTTCATTGTGTGGGCTCCTCATGTCCACGTTCATACTCTACCTCAGGAGCCAAGGTGCTTCTCAGCTTCCCTGTGTTTGTAAAGGAATCCTGATTTCAATGATCATCAGCACCTCTCCCTCATCAGGTGGGAGAATCTCTGCTCATTCTAGGTCTTCCTGCATATTGCAAAAGACCTTTGAGATTATCTAGCTGAAAGGTGGCAAAGTGGCAGCCCTCTGAATGAAGTCTGTCATTATACTTTAATTCATATGGTATTTGAAACAATTTTGGTTGCTGTTTAAGTCAGCGTTTGCATTTATGTGACCAGAGTATCTGACAGAAAAACTTAAAGAAGGAAAAGTGTATTTTGGCTCACAGTTTCAGAGGTTCAGTTCACAGTCACCTGACCCCATTGCTCTGAGCCTGAGGTGAGGCAGAACACCATGGTGGAAGGGTGTAGGGAGCAGAACAGCTCAGGACATAGCAACCAGGAAGCAGAGAGGGAAGGAAGGAGGGGAGAGAGAGGGGGGCGGGGAGGGAGGGAGAAAGAGAAAGGGGGAGAGAAAGAGAAAGAGAAAGCGGGAAGGGAGAGGGAAAGGGAGGGAGAGAATACGGAACACATGAGTTAGCTAGCTCTGCTTACTAGAGACAAAATATAAACCCCAAAGTCATGTCCCCCGTGACCTACTTTGCCCAGCCACACCCTACCTGCCTATAGTTACCACCTGGTTAATCCATATCAGTGGATTAATTCACTGATTAGTTTATAACTCTTATCATTTCACCGGAACATTCTTGCATTGTCTCACACATGAGCTTTTGGGGGATACCTCATATCTAGATCATAACAGTTTTTGACATTTAAAAATCCAGAGTTCTAGCTTCTCTTGGAAAAACTGGAAAGTGTAGGAACGAACACCCTGGATCTCTATTCCCTGGGCCCACCCGGTTTACTTCACTCACTCACTCATTTGTATTGCTAGGCCTCTGCAGCCATTTAAAGTCATAACCACTGATTCTAATTTCCCTGCTATGCCTGTTCTACCCCCATCACACTATATAGTGAACTTGTGAATAGGGCCAGACTAAGTTGCAGCCTGGATAGGCAGCTGAAGGGGCTTCCTGATTTGTTTGAGGTGACAGCTGATTAGTGACAGGAGTGGATGTAGAACCCCAATCTGCCAGCTTCTGCCTTCATGTTCTTTCTGCTCTCCCATACCATATCCTCAGGAGTTTGGAAGACTAGCAGACATAGGCAGCTGTGTGATGTGGTTAAGAAAAGTGATTATGGAGAGAATGGATCTGGGCCTAGGTCCTAACTCTGCCATCCCCACTCTGCCACTTGCTAGCTGTGTAACCTTACGTGAATCTTTTTTGTAGAGACTCAGTTTTCCTGTATGAATATATTGGGATCCTACTGTATGAGAGAATTACATTCTGAAATCTTCACAGAAGGTGAAAATCACATTTAGTCCCAGATCACAGCTTGAAAGTCCTTTGGCAAGGAGCCATTTCAGAAGCCAACACATTCAACCAGCACAGCTGGGTTTTCTTGTGTGAACATTAGAAGAAAGAGTTGGCTTGTGTTAGGGATGGTGCTGTGTGAAAGTTATTCCAGAGACTCACTCTGTGGACAGAGGCTCAAGGGAACTAGGATTTGCCATGGGAGTAGCACAGTCATGGGTATCATCACCCTGTGCCCACTCTGGAACAGACATGGTGAATGCAACTGGCTGCACTATTTAACTATGCCCTTTCTCTCTTTCTGTAGTAGAAGTTACTGGTCAGTGGAATGTAGCTTACCACGAGTAGCACCCCACTTGCTTGCGTGGAATAATGGGTGAGAATGTGAACACTGAGCACTTAGGCACTGGGTAAATGTCTGCTCTTAGAGGTTGTTGATCCTAGGGAGACCTGGATAGCCCTTGGAGGCTTAGGACTGAGGAATGTCTTCATCCATTTTCTCTTGTTTATCTGTGTGAGTCACCCTGCTGTTGGCTGTGTTGGCCTCCTTCTCCCCACAGTAGGCTGCTATCCATACTTGTCTTAGAATGGAGTGGAAAAGGTTGATATGTGGACCCAGGTCTTTCTAATTTCTATTTGAAACTAACCTTGGGAATTTTAAGTCTTCCCAGAAGGTACCAGCTCTCTGAGACTCAGGGCTTTGGGCTGTATAGAACTACAGCCCTTTTAATGCAGGAACACAAATTTCTTTGATGCTTACTCATTGTCTTTTACTACACTGTAGCTTTTATGAACGCAGGGACTGTTTGTCCTAGCTACTGGCAGATCTCTTCTAGCTTCCAGTATAGTGCAGAGTATATACCTGGTACTGTGTGATTGACTGGTGAATTAGTACTTGGGTGAGATAGTGACAGAAATGTGTCTAGACTAGTGTGCATCAGTAAGGCTGTGGTTTAAAAAAAATCTTGAAAAATTAATTCTTTAATTTCATTAAACAAGAGACCCTCCATAGCTCCTTAGGCTCCCCCATCCCTACTTCTTGTGGTGCTAGATGAAACCCAGGGCTTCACATGTGCTAGGCAAGCACTCTACTGCTGAGCTACATCTCCAGCCCTCATTAGGCTTGATATACCAGATTTACCATTCCAGTGGTAAAACTTTTTAATGGCCCTATGTTATGGTTTGGATATGAGGTGTTCCCCAAAGTGTGAGACAATGCTAGAGTGTTCAGAGGTGAAACGATTAGATTATGAGAGCTGTAAACTGATCAGTGGATTAATTTACACTGATACGGATTAACTGGGTGGTAACTGTAGGCAGGCAGGGTGTGGCTGGAGGAAGTAGATCACTGGGTGTGTGCCTTTGGGGTTTGTATTTTGTCCCTAATGAGCAGAGCTCTCTTTCTGCTTCTCGGTTGCCCTTTTCTGAGCTGCTTTTTCTCTGCCACACCCCTCCTCCATGATGTTCTGCTTCACCCTGGGCTCAGAGCTATGGAGTCGGTTGACTGTGGACTGAACCTCTGAAACTGTGAGCCAAAATAAACTATTTTTTCTCTAAGCTGTTCTTGTTAGGACTTTTGATCACAGCAGTGAAAAGCTGACTAAAATATCCTATTTGTCAAATTCTGTTTTGGGCATTGAATAAGAATCATATTGGTCCTGATAATACGGTCTAATGGGCTGTCATATATAGGAACGGTAACTCCAATAATGCAGGATAACCTGTGTCTTAGAGTTATATACCAGACACTGTGGGAACAGAGGCTCAAGGAGGCAGTTCTTGGAGAGTGTGGATGGGAGTGGGGCATGACAAGGGCATGTGAAGGAACTCCAATCACAGAAAGTGATATTTGGGCTGGTACTGGTGTATGATCCAGCTGTTGCCAGGTAGTCATGAGTTGTGCTACTAGCCTCTTGCTAAGTATGTGGAGGTCTTTAAGACAAGTCTTTAGTTTTTAGCATGCTGCCTTGTTTCCATACAGACCAGTCAGATGGTCTAATATATAAAATGCCACCCTCCCTTTACTCTCAGCTCAACTGTTTCCATTTGGGAGTGGCCAAGAGCCTCCTTTGAGGAGGAATGATTTATGTCATCTGGCCTTGTCACAAAGAGCTCATTTTCTCAGACAACCCAGCATGGGTGGCATCAAGGAGGCTGTCATCTCCTTGGAGACACGTGCATTTGTCCCTCTAATACAACATAGAAAGTGGTAAGTGTCATGGGGAGATGGAACTAAAGAGGAGAAAGGAATTCCTTCTGGCATGAGGAGGAAGATCATTTGTTCTTTATTGTGTACAGAAAGACATTCGTTGTAATCCTTGCTTCATGACACACCATCATCATTAAATATTCATGACTTCACTATCTGTTGAGTGCATACTCTGTGTGCTGAGCACTGTACAAGATCCCTCTGAAGCGTATGATCTAGTAGGTAAGGTAATACAATAAAGGATGATCAAGGTCATGGAAGAGTAAACAAGATATTATTGAAGTTTGTGGCTGAGGATGGAATCTTGTTTCAGGGAAGAAGGGCCTTATGGAGAAATTGCAGTTTAAGCAGACACTTAGCTAGGTGAAGAAGGGGAGGAAACTTCACAAAGGAGACCACAGCATGGGAAGGGTTCCCAAAGCAGCACGTTGTAGGAACTGTAACTTATGCAGCTGGAACACTCTTGACTACTGGGAGCATGGGAGACAGATGAGGTTGGAGACATGGGCAAGGTTTACACTTTCTCCTGAAGGAAAAGGAGATTATAGAAAGATGTTTAGTAGGGAATTGATGTGTCCTATTTTGATCTAGTCTGGAGGTTGTACAGAGAACGAACCAGAGGTTGGGATGAAGGGAGTGGATGGAGAGCCATTAGTTGGGAGGATGATCAGGTGAAAGACAGGATGATTCTCTGGACTGAGGCGATGGTATTGGGGAGGCAGTTGCCGAGGGGAGACAGCTTGCTGATGAGTTGGTTGGGGGCACCTTGGAGAAAGACGATGGCAAGGTTTCTGGTGTGGATAACTTGGTGGAAGGTGGTGCCCTCACTGAATGGGGAACTGCAGAAGATGGACAAGTTTACAGGAGAAAATGAATTCAGTTTTTGACCCACTGAATTTTTGGTACCTAAGGGATACTCATGGGATCATAAGGGATACCTACATGGTTGTCATGTAGGTATTTGGGTGTTGGGGTCTGGAGAGCTGGAGATAGACCTGGCTGGAATTTTGAGTCATCAGTTTAGAGATGCTGAATAATGCCCGATGGGTGGGGTGACCAGTGGGGAGTGTAGAGAGGGATTTTGCAAGGCAACATCCTTAGAGGAATGCCAAGTTTTAAGGCTCAGAATGAAAGACCTTATGGAGGGGGTGACATTTGGAGCCCAACTTGAAGGAAGGTTAGATTTTGGACATGTGTAGAAGGGAAGAGGGTAGGGCAGAGCCAGGTCATGGAGGCCTGGGTTGCCAGGCTAGGGCATTTAGGCATGTCCCAAAGGATTTAACACTGTGCTGTCTTCCTCCAAAGTGCTGATCCTGGCTGTGGTGCCACATCATGGTCTCACTTCCTGCCTGTGGGACAGGAGCATCTCTTAGTGACCATGTGCCTTGCAAAGGTGGTGGAATGTATGGGGGAAATAAGGAAAGTGAGGCTCTCGGGTCCTTTCGCTCACTCAGTTTTCTGTGTTTTCTACCTTCACAGCCTGAGAGGGGAGTCCCTCTTCTAGGAGTCCTCTGAAGGATACACTGCAGACTCAGGAAGTCACTGGACCAGGACAGCCCACCTGACGTGAGGCATCCTGGCCGAATGATGGCTGTGGCCCCAGAATCCGAGGCCCAGGCCTGTCCTTCTCCAGAGCCTGAAGACCTCCTTATTGTGAAACTGGAGGAGGACACATGGGGGTCAGAATCCAAACCTCGGGAGAAGGACCATGACCTTGGCCCTGAGGCCTCCCGCCAGCGCTTCAGGCAGTTCCGATATAGGGACGCAGCTGGACCCCATGAAGCCTTCAGCCAGCTGTGGGCTCTCTGCTGTCGTTGGCTGAGGCCAGAGATCCGCCTCAAAGAGCAGATCCTGGAGCTGCTGGTGCTGGAGCAGTTCCTGACTATCCTACCCAGGGAGGTGCAGACCTGGGTGCAGGCACGCCATCCTCAGAGTGGGGAGGAGGCGGTGGCCCTGGTGGAAGATTGGCATCGAGAGGCTCAGGCTACAGGACAGCAGGTGAGGAAATAGTCTGTTTTCTAAGAAGCCATCGGGGCAAGACAGCAGGGCTGAGACTAGGTTAATAATTGCCAAAAAATAATAATTATTGAGCAACTGGCATTTACTGAGCATTGCTATAAAGCAGGTGCTGTTCTAATTGCTTTACAGGCACTAACTTAATCCTGTCAACAATTTAATGAGATATGTGCTATCATTCTAATTTTACCAGTGAGGAAATAGAGGCAGAGAAAAGATAATATGTTCTGGGTCATACAACTTCTGCATTTGAACTTGGACAGTCTGACTGTAAAACCTGCATACCTGACCACTCCAGACTGCCTCCCAGATGGTGTGGTATTATGTTGCATGTTTAGCACTCTCTTTTTACATATGTGATCTCTCTGGATACTTAGGGCAGTGATGTAAATAGACAGAAATAGTATTATTGTTCTCACTTTATAGATTGAATGAAGACCCCAAAAGTCAGATGGCTTATTAGAGCTTCAATCCAGATCCTTGGGTTTCATTGTTCTTTCTACTATAGACAGATGCTTCATCTGCAAACTGTGGGAATTAAAATATTTTTCAGTTGTGAGGCTCAGATGAGCTATTAACTGACATTTTGTGGGTGCTCATTGTGTATCAGACTCTGTTCTAAGCTTTTTATATGTATCCCTCATCTAATCAACCCAGCAGTCCAATAAGACAGGTATTGTTATGGATGCCATTTTCCAAACAGGTTAACAGAAAGAGAGGTAACTGACTTGTCCCTATTTATATATAGCTAAATGATAGAGCTAAGAAAAGTGAAAGTGTTGTGGATTTAACATTACAGTTTCAAAAATTTATAAGCAGTGGTGTACATAATTTTGCTATGACATGGACTTTGAATACTGCTTTGAAGCTGGCATCTGTAGAACAGATCCTTGAGCTGGCTGAGGGCTGCGTCATCCATCCAGAACACTCATCTGAATACAACCCTGTTGCTCTCCACTGTTTATGGTCAGAAATGCTTGTGATGTGCTAACCACATTTCACTGGGGAAGCTAATAGGTTTGAGAATATATCCTTGTACATGGCAGGAGTTTTCTTCACATTTAAACATAACATGCTGGAAGATGTGAGATTGGGGGAAGAAAGGGTTAAGGTCTGTGGCTTTGCACTTGGAATTCCAGCAGCAAATTCAGCAAATTGAAGATACAAAGAGAATACTTAAAGTTACAGAACTAAGTATGAGAGTGTGCTTAGTTTTAGTATATTCCCCTCTCAAATTTCTTTTAGAGAATATAGCTATTTGTCCTAAATGGCAGTGAAGAAACAAATGAAAGTCTTAGGACTTCAGAGCTGGAAGATGAAGAACTTGATACCGAGAGATGAGAATTGTTTTAAATCAAGGTCTTTCTTTGATTCTTCATCTGTAAAATCAGAGGGTTGGACTAGACCAAAGGTTCTCAAATTGATGCCCCTGTGAGCTGACAAAAGTTTGAACTGCTTCTAAAATTGAAAAAAGTAAGGTATTGGGGTTGTTTATAGGAGTCCTTTACTATTCTTTGAATGTCTGTGGGACCTGACATTAGTGATGTCCTCTCTTTCATTTCTGACATTAGTAATTTGTGTCTTCAGCCTTTATTAGTCTGACTAGGCACTAGTGTTACCAATGTTTTCAAAGAACCAGCTTTTGGTTTTATAGATTTTTCTCTTCCTGTTTTTAATTTCATTGATTTCTACTCTAATTTTTTAGTATTTCTTTTCTTCTTCTTTAGATTTAATTCTTTTCTTTTTCTAGTTTCCTAAAATGAAAGCTAGATTATTGATGTTAGATCTTTTATCCTTCTATATGCATGTAGTGCTATAAATTTTCCTCTAAGCACTGCTTTTGCTGCATCCCACAAACTTTCATGAGTTATATTTTCATTTAGTTCACAATATTTTAAGATTTGTTTTGAGATTTCTTCATTGACCTGTGTATTATTTAGACATAGGTTGTTCAATTTCCAAGTATTTGGGGATTTTCCAATTTTCTGTTACTGATTTCCAGTTTAATTACATTGTGGTCTGAGAATAAGTCTGTGATTCTATTCTTTTAGATTTATTAAAATGTGTTTTAAGACCCAGATTGCTGTCTATCCTTGTAAATACATGTTTCATGTGAGCTTGAGGAGAATGTGTATTCTGCTGTTGCTGGATGAAGTACTTTATAGATGTCCATTATATCTCTTCTGTTTTATTCCATTCATGTGTCTTTCTCCCCTCATAGTGCTGTTTAGTTCTACTAATTTTCTGCCTGCTCGTTCTGTCCTTTCTAATAGAGGGGTTTTAAAGTCTCCAACTGTAATAGTGGATTAATCTATTTCTCTACAGTTCTGTCAGTTTTTGTATCAATATTTTGATGCTTTGTTCAGAGCATTCAAGACTAAGTATATGTATATCCTTACATGCGTTAAGGATTGTTATGTCTTCTTGGGGTACTGACCTTAGTGTCATTTTGTAATGCCACTCTTTATTCTTGGTAACTTTTCTTGCTCTAAAATTTACTGTATCTGAAATTAATATAGCATCCTTCACTTTCATTTGATTAGTGTTAGCTTGGTATAGCTTTTTTCATCCCTTTACTTTTTATCATGTATGTCTTTATATTTAAAGTAGATTTCTTATAGACAGCATATAGTTGGGTCTTGTTTTTTGATGCACTGTAACAATTTGTTTTTTAATTGGTACATTTGGAATAATAATATTTAAGGTGATTCTTGATATAGTTGGTTTAATATTTTATAAATTCATATCTGACTGGTTCTGATGCTTGTTCTTATATTCTCTTCAGACTGCATTTTTTGCCCTTTAGTATGCTTTGTAATTTTGTTGTTGAGAGGTGGACATGATGTACTAGATAAAAGGAACCATGATAAATAGACTTTTCATAATGTAATAAAGTGTCAGGGGAGATGGAAGCATTCTATAGTTCTATGATTAGGTCTCAGTCCTGTGGTGAGCCTGTACCCTGGACTCTGAACTTCACCAGTATTTCTCAAGTTCTTTTCCGTGCTTAGATGGGACAGATGCCTAGAGGAGACTGCACTTGGGTGTTTCTCATCTCCCATGTAGAACAGTAGAGGGATCTGGAGTTGGGTATTTCCTTTCTGTAAGTTAGGTTAGACTCTGGTAAAATCATTTCTCCTGAGGGCAGGCCTTGTTAAGAAGAACAGAGTGTCTGGGCATATTTCAGAATGGTTCTTTTCCCCTGTCCTCTGCAAGGAGCAGGAGGCGATTTTTCTCTTTACTTTCATGGTGAGGACCTGGTACAGCTCCTGGAGGTAAAACTCACAAAGTACACATGTCCTCTCCCCTCCGTGATGGGTCCCCTGGGACTTTTACTCCAAGAGTTGTCTACACTGAGCCTTCAGCAGTTCATCAATTAGGGTTGAGTTTTTCCTACCTGACACTGGTTCCGGTGGAGATTTCTGCTCTGTTAAGTTGTGATTCTCTGAATCCACCTGTCTTATTTCTCCAGTTTTGAGGGCAGCATTGTACCTTGTGACTCACTTCTCTGATGGATCTAAGAAGAGTTATTGATTTTTCAGTTTGTTCAGCTTATAACCTGTTGTTAAGATGGAGTGGCAACTTCTCAGCTCTTATTCACTGTCCGACTGACTTTTTGCCTCCTCGTTGTCATTTGAATCTACCTTTTTCTGCATCTATAATTATCATCCCTGGCATCAAAATCTTTGCTTCCAGGAGGAACTGGGGCTGAGAACAGAGATTGTTCTTGGGTCCAGTCATATAATTCCATTGTAATTACAACTACTTAAAAGCAAACAGACTATGTTCATGCTCATGAATTTTTGAATTTCACAACCATTGTATGTGATTTATCTCTTTCTGAGAAAAAAATGCTTTGAATAGTGGCAGCCTTGTTGTACAAGCCCAGTGTTGAACAAGCCAGTACTCATTTGATGGTATAAGTATTGGTCTTTTTACTGAAGTCAGTCTGATGGCTTTCTTCTCATCATACTTGAAGCCCTCTTTGAATCTTAAAAGGCTTATTAACCCTTGGACCATAGTCATACTCAAAGTGACATTCCCTGCCCTACCAAAGTGGGTCTTATTGAACTGATCTGTGTGTAGGAACTGGAGTTTTGTGCAGAAGAGACCCAGTCTTTGAAGGCAGAGCAAGAATCTCACAGCTTCAAGCTACAGCCAGCAGATCACTGGCCTGGGGGACAGGCCCAGAAGCAGTGTATGAACACTTGCCCTGGCCTTCCCAAACATCTAAATGCCAAGATGGCACCACGGCCCTTGAAAGAGAATGGTGAGTACCAAGAATCTGGGAACACCAGGGAATGACGCTTTTTCTCTCAAGGAAGAGGATTGGGTTGGGCAGTAGGGAGTTAGTGCTGGGGAAGGAAGGTTGTGGAGAGTTAAAGTCAAGGGATAGGATAGTGCCTAATGGACACACAGAAGGAAGGTAAGAAAGCATTGTCAGAGGAGCATGCCTTGAATGATGCCAGCATGCCCCACTATATATATATATAGGCTGGGACTGGGGTGGGTGGTGAACACAGGCCCTCAGGGCTGGTGTCTCACCTGTGACACATTACCCAAAGTAGCTTAGGAACTTCATGCCCTGACGGAAGGAACAGGGGACTTCTGCACTGGCCATAGAGTAGCCTCAGTTTGATCCATGTCTGACCTTTGGAAAGTTGGATCTCAGCGGGTGGATTTGGGGGAATCAGAGCTTGGGTTTCTGAGACTTTTTCTTTTCCTTAGCTGTCCTTACCCCTCGAGTCCCTACTGTCCCAAAGATGGGGAGTGTTGGAGATTGGGAAGTGACCGCTGAGTCCCAGGTAGGCTCTTATTTGTACTCTCTTCCTGCCATAGCTACTGCTGTGCTCTTACCCTCTGATGCTCCTCCTCTGTCTGTGGACTCTTCCCAGCTAAGGGGACAAGGCACATGCACGTACTGTGCCTCTCCTTGGTCTTACTGCTGGCTTGCGATGCTAGCCCCTCACCTGTACCCTGTATTTCCTTGATCTTTCCTGGGGCCTGGTAGGGCTTTCAGGCCATTTTTAAAGGGTCAGTGATATTTGAGATCCTTCTCTCATGCATCTCACAGGAAGCCCTGGGCCCTGGCAAACATGCTGAGAAGTTCTGCAAGGACCCCCCGGGAGACGACTGTGGAAACAGCATATGCCTGGGTAAGGAAGAACATGCCCTGCTCCAGGGTATAAGATGCCAGGTTTCTAGGGCACTCAGTTTCCAACGAGTCATCTGCCACTCCTTTAAGAATCATAGCTCTGTGATCCCTGGAATTTCTGAGGTTGGAAGAAGACTTGGTCCTTGTAGCCAGCATTGTTCCAGCCGGGAGAGAGTCTGCCTGGAGAGAGGCTGGCAGGCTGGCTTCTAAGAGCTTGCCCTGTTGGCATTCATTACCTCCAGGACCTCAGTGCATTCGCCATGGGGTGGCAGCAGTCAAGCCTGCTGCATCAGAAATCTCTTTTCCACCCAGATGAGATCTGCCTCTCAGGGCAGACTCAGGTGAACTAAGCCCCTGAGACCCATATTAAACCACAGTGAGAAATAAATACCACAGGCTTCAGAATACTTGAAGCCCACGTGACCAGCACAGACTTCTTTTTCTAAAGGTACATCTGCATGAGAAACCAAATAATAATGAGCCATTTCCCCTGGGATCACTTGATGGGACTTAGACACTGATGGGGTGAAACAGACCGTGACAGATCTGCCTCAGCTCTAGTACCTAGAAGCTCGTTGGCTACTTACTTGACAGAGGAAAACTCCCACCCCTGCTTTTTTTTAATACATGATATCTGGTGGAAATAGTGTTTTAAAGGAACCAATTTTGGGAAATGCTGAATTAGACTGTCTTCAAGCCTCTTTTTTAGATCTAGATGTTTTTTCCTCTAGTTTTCACATATTTAATTAAAGGCTTTCCGTTTGGTCAGGGCTGGGAGCTTCTGGGAAGCTCCTTTAAGCATAGCTAATGGAAAACAGGAGGACATTTATTTTCTCGAATTATCATAAGTTCAGAGGAGGAAATGCTCCCACCATAGTACAAGTAGCTCAGCACAGCCCTGATGGACCCACATCCTTTCTCTCTGCCATCCTCAGGACTAGTTTCACATTAAAACTGATCTGTCTCATGGTGAAAGGAGGGATAACAATGGCAATGGAGTCACAAGTTTCTTAGCAAGAGAGAGACTCACCCACACATACACATGGAATTCTTTCTCTAACAATAGAATTCAGTCTGATTGGGCCAGTCTAGGTCATATGTCTACTGTGGACCAATTATAGTCACTTTTATTTATTTTCAAAACAAGAAGAAGAAAGCAAATGAACAAAGCTGTCAGGTACTTACCGTTTCTGGTCTGGTGAGAGCCCTGTTACTTCTAGTTACCTCTCTAGCTCTCCAGATATGTTAAGGGATTAGTATGGGAATCTTTCAGAAACCTCTAATAGGGAAAGAATAGGAGTTTCAGACAGCCAGATATGGTGGCACATGCCTATAATCCAGGGGCTTAGAGGCAGGAGGATGGCAAGTTCAAAGCCAGCCTCAGCAACTTGGCGAAGCCCTAAGCAACTCAGTGAGACCCTGTCTCTAAATAAAATACAAAATAGGGTTGGGATGTGGCTCAGTGGTCAAGTGCCCCTGAGTTCAATCCTTGGTATCTGCCCCCCCCCCATCACCAAAAAAAGTTTTAGGGACATTTTGGACAAATACTTTGTTCAGCAGATCATTTCTACTCAGTCATTTCTCTTCTTTGTTTTGTGTAGGAGTTCCCATTTCAAAACCAAGTATCACTTCCCAGCAAGAACAAGGATCAGAATTTTGGGGTCTAAGCCCTATAAATTCTGGGAAAAGGAACATTGCTAATTATAGTCTGGACAACGAACAGGCAAAACCAGCTCAGGCATCGGCCTGGAGGGATTCAGGGGCCTGGGAAGAACAATGCCAATGGGATGTGGAGGACACGAAGGTGTCAGGTGTCCACTGGGGCTATGAGGAGACCAAGACCTTCCTGGCAATTTTGAGTGAGTCTCCTTTCTCTGAAAAGCTCCGGACTTGTCACCAGAACCGCCAGGTGTACCGGGCTATTGCAGAGCGGCTAAGGGCACGGGGCTTCCTGCGGACACTGGAACAGTGTCGTTACAGGGTCAAAAACCTCCTCCGGAATTATCGGAAAGCCAAGAGCAGCCACCCTCCAGGGACCTGCCCCTTCTATGAGGAGCTGGAGGCCCTGGTGAGGGCTCGGACAGCCATCAGAGCCAGAAATGGCCCAGGAGAGGTAGTGGCACTCCCCAGGCTGGGGGATAGTGACGCAGAGATGGATGAGCCGGAGGAAGGGGGCTGGGAGCCTGAGGAAACAGCAGAAGATTGTAACGGTGCTGGCCTGGCCACTGATGGGTCTGTCCAGGGGCCCAGGATTCCAGGGGGCCGAG
The DNA here is from genome assembly GCA_020662805.1 of Glaucomys volans. Taxonomy (NCBI): domain Eukaryota; kingdom Metazoa; phylum Chordata; class Mammalia; order Rodentia; family Sciuridae; genus Glaucomys; species Glaucomys volans. Next base: position 248,156 of record JAJEJO010050616.1, on the reverse strand, counting down.
CTCTGCTCCAGAGTCGTATTGGTAAGAACTTGGGGTTTGACCAGATGTAGATTGCAATCCTGCCACCAGCCAGCCAGCCAGGCTGCTGCTCCTGAGGTCAGGGCTCAGACTCTGAGTCTGGATTGATGACACTAGAGTAAGGTGTAAGTTCCTTGGGTCATCCTTAGACTTCGACTCTCTTCCCCCATGTCAAGTTTCTTCCCTCCTTGCTCAAGTTTTCTTAGTTAGAGAAGCAAACACTTCTAAAGCTTGACCTTGACCAATATTTTCCAAAGTGTCACAGGTAATGTGGAGATGATCGTAGGTGTCACATTAGTGAACTTTTAATTCTAATAGTATGTATTTCTCTTAATGTATGAGTACATCAGCCTGTGGCTTCACAGATAGTGAATTTAGGTGAAGAAAGATAGTGAATGAAATATTGAACAGAAATCAGGACAGGGTAGGCTCGAACAGTCATTGTGTGACAGATGCCTAGTCAATGTAAAGGTGGAAATACGGAAGCTGGAGAGATGAAGCATGTTCCCTAAGGACACGTGGAGGTACAGAGCATGTGGCTCCTGCCTGCTAGTTTCATGTGGTTTCCCTCTCCCATGCTGCCTCCCTGGGCTGCATCACTCACCTGTAGAGGAGCTGAGACAGCCCGCCTCCTTTTTATTCTTCTACTAGAGAGGAAAATGCATCCACAGTTGGACTCTGTTGCATGATTATTTGAAATCCACTGATGCCTCTAATCTCCAGGGATCATTAGCATCCACATTTTGTTAAAGGAGTGTTCATAAAGGAAATAGAGGATATGTTTTGACTGGATGTGGGGAGAATCTCGTGAATCCCAGGTACCAGTCAGCTGAAGCCAAGGGAGTCAGTCACCTGGTATAGTTGATATAATTGATATAATATGGCTACCAGAGTCCTCCCCTTCTGCAGGACTCAAGGTGTTAATAGGATCTTCTAGAAGGGGTGGAGCAGGATGTCCTGGCCAACTTTTCTAGCATAATCCTGAGAAGCAAGGGTGGATTTCCAGGGATCTGGACAGTTTTTGAGATGCTGGCGTTCTAGGTATTTAGAAGGCAGGTGATCCCAATCTCTGATGACCTGAGCAATCTCCTTAAGTCTGATGCCTCTGAACTCTTCTCTCTTGACAGCAGGTGTGCACTGGGGCTATGAGGAGACCAAGGCTTTCCTGGCAATTCTCAGTGAATCCCCATTCTCTGAAAAGCTTCGCACCTGTCACCAGAACAGCCAGGTGTACCGGGCCATTGCAGAGCGGCTGTGTGCACTGGGCTTCCTGCGGACACTGGAACAGTGTCGCTATAGATTCAAAAACCTCCTTCGAAGCTACCGGAAAGCCAAGAGCAGCCACCCCCCAGGGAAGTGCCCCTTCTATGAGGAACTGGACTCGCTGATGAGGGCTCGGACTACAGTCAGGGCCATGGAGACTGTTGGGGAGGCGACAGGTCTCCCAAGGTCTGGGCACAGAAGTACTAAGGCTGATGACCAGGAGGACTGGGATGAGACAGCAGATGAAACTGTTATCAAACCACCATCCCCATGTCCTAAAACTCCAGACACAGGTAAGCTGGGAGTCACTGGATATCCACAAAGTCTGCAGGCATGGAGAAAGTGGGGAGCCAGGCTTGATATCTTTTTTTGTTTCTAAGCTAAAAAAGAGAATGGGATTGAATAAAAAAAGAATTTGTGCTTTCCTCTGATTATCATCTCTGGTTTAATGTGGTCCCCCACATGAGATGGTTAGTCTTGCTTTTACTGGGATACATCTGGGCAGTTATAGAATGATTCAATCTTGTATGACACATGGATCCACTGAATGTACTTGAAGAAGGAAGTCCTGAGATAGTGGAGTACTGAGATAGGGCAGTTGGCAGGGAAAACTGGCCAACAGCATGGCGTGGCTTTGTTTCTCCTGATGGGATTACCAAGTCCCAGACTATGTTTCTCAGTTTTGCAGGTTTAGAAACACATGTAGGGCTGGGGTTGCAGTTCAGTGGTAGCGTGCTTGTCTAGCTTTGATCCTCAGCAACACATAAAAATAAATAAGCGTATTGTGTCCATCTGCAACTAAAAATATTTTTTTAAAAAAGTTTTAGAAACACATGCATGCACAAAGACTTGATCATTTCATGTTTGTCACTTTTCCAAAATGGGAGACATGAGGTACAAATTCATGGTAGCCACATTCACAAGTCACAAGATACAGATACATAAATAAATGCTAACTAATTTCCATCCGTTCTTTCAGGTTTTGAGTTGAGGCATGAGGATGAAGACCAAATTTCAGAGCCAGACATTTTTGAGCATTTGCCTGGAGCCTTATCAAAGTGCAGCTCTGCAGCTGTATGCCGACCTCGTGACTGGGAGGAAGACAGTGAGAATGAAAACGAAGGTGAAGGGGCAGCGGGAGAACCTCCCCAGGAGCCGTGGGAAGGGTGTTCCTCTGAGGAGGACTTGGAAAAACTCATCGACCACCAGGGCTTGTACCTCGTGGAGAAACCCCACAGGTGTGACACATGTGTGAAAAGCTTCAGTCGGAGCTCCCGCTTCATTGCCCACCAGCAGACCCACACAGGTGAGAAGCCCTACACATGCCTGGAATGTGGAAAAAGCTTCAGTGACCGCTCCAACCTCAGTACCCATCAGAGAATCCACACTGGAGAGAAGCCCTACAAATGCCTTGAATGTGGGAAAAGCTTTAGCGACCACTCTAATCTCGTCACCCATCAGAGAATCCACACTGGGGAAAAGCCCTATAAATGTGGGGAGTGTTGGAAAAGCTTCAACCAGAGCTCTAACCTTTTGAAACATCAGAGAATCCACTTGGGAGGAAGTCCTGATTTGGGAGGAAGTTCTGACCAGTGTAGTGAGCCTGGGGAAAGCCTTGGCCAGAGCCCATCTCTTGGTGCTGCCTGGAAGGATTCCACAGAGGAGACTTCTGAGCTGCCCCACAGGGTTGGTACAAACTTGAGCTCTCCTGGTCTGCACAGCACCAACTCAGGGGACAAACTGTATCCATGCTCTGAATGTGGGAGGCGCTTCTCCAAGAGCTCTGCCCTCATTAGTCACCAAAGAATCCACACGGGAGAGAAACCCTATGAGTGTGCCGACTGTGGGAAAAGCTTCAGTAAGAGCTCCACCCTGGCCAACCACCAGCGAACCCACACGGGTGAGAAGCCCTATCGGTGTGTGGACTGTGGCAAGTGCTTCAGCGAGCGCTCCAAGCTCATCACACACCAGCGGGTGCACACCGGGGAGAAGCCCTACAAATGCCTCGAGTGTGGCAAGTTCTTCCGGGACCGCTCCAACCTCATCACTCACCAGAGGATCCACACGGGAGAGAAGCCGTACAAGTGCAGAGAGTGTGGGAAATGCTTCAACCAGAGCTCCAGTCTTATCATTCACCAGAGAATCCACACTGGGGAGAAACCCTACAAGTGCACCGAGTGCGGCAAAGACTTCAACAACAGCTCCCACTTCAGTGCCCACCGGAGGACGCACGCCGGAGGGAAAGCATCGTAGAGACCTCTCCCCAGCCGGAGAGCCATATGTGTATGTCCACATCCCAAGATCCTAAGATGGACGAAAGAGGGAAAACCTTCTAATTTTAAGCCTGGGGTATACCCAGGGAGTAATCTTGGTAAAAATCCAGGTAACTCAGAAGTGAATTACAAATACTAAGGATCCAGAATTGAAGGCACTTTGTTTCTCAAGAGTAATTTGTTTTTCTCCTGTTAAAACTTACACAACCCTCAGGCTATCCTTATATTTGTTGTGTAAGAGCTTTTTCAGTCAGTATTTGAGCCGAATGGTAACTTAAGGGATTAGAGTTACATCAGTGGCCCTGACAGCGAGTCATTTGCTCAGAGGCCTTCATGCTGTCCACGTGCACACAGTCCATCAGTGAAGCTTCTCATACAGGGCAGTTTGCATCTGGGACATGTCGTTATAGGAAAAACTTGAGACAGGTGAGAGAGGAGCATAACTGAGAATCAGTGACGTAGAGTAGTCCACCATGAGCCCAGTGGAGTAGGAACAACAGTGACGTCATTACAGAATCCTTATTCATGGTAGCATAAGTAGCCAGTATTTATTGAGCATTTGCTCTTTGGCAGGCTTGGGCAAAGCACTTTATGGACCTCATCTCATTTAATCCTCACTACAGCTCCAGGAGATAGCTACTGATTTTCTCCCCATTTCCTGGAAGAGAAAATGGAGGCCTGGGAGAGTTAGTAACTTGCATTGGTTGCACATCTGAAATTGAGAGAGGCAGGATCTAGCCAGATGTGTCCCCAGAGTCTGAAGTGCTCCTAGGACTCCAAGGAGTTCCCTTTTCCAGTAGGACAGGTAACACAGGTGTCAGGATCTCAAAATGTGATCATTACTTAATGGATTTCCCGTTTAACAAATAAAGAACCTGAGAACTCCTCAAGATAATGGACCTGGAATGTTCGTAATGGTGAAGTGTTTTGAACATGGCTGAGCTGTTGTCAAAGCACTTGATGTGAGTTTCCATCTTTATAGTCATGGGGTAAGAGATGTGGGTGGGTTAAGACTAGAAAAATTTGTAACCAAATGATGCTTCTTCCAGTGAGATAGTGCTTCCAACAGGGACACCACTTTGGTTACACATTGGCTGAGGAAGTAGGGGTTAAGTCTCCTTTTTATGGGTCATTCCTGTTTCTCATTACATAGGTTAAATCTCCTGAAACCTGGGGAGCTCCCTCCAGCACTCACCACTGCGTATTTGCCTGTTGAGGGCCCTTTCATTTTTGGTTGGTGGAAGCTTTATTCCTAACCCCCTGACAAGACTGAGGTGGAAGAAGTTGGTTCTCTACTGAGTGGGCTTTGAACACAGTTCCACATTCCAGGCTCCTGGCACCATTTTATCCTGAACCTTCCTGTCCTATGCTTATGCAGATCAGCCTCACACAGGCTAAGTGAGCAGTTCACACATGATTTTCTCATTTGCAGCACTTAGGCCCTAAGAGTTCCTCCTTAGAAGGGTTTAAAAGTATTGACTGAGGGCTTTGGCTTCCATAGGATTTTAAAAGAGAATTCTTCTCCTGATATCTGCCTGTGACATTGGAATACCATTCCATTTCATGGCCTTGGGAAGTACCTAGCAGATAATGGGTGTGATAGAACCTCTGTTCACATGTGAGTACTATAAAGGAAGTAGAGGGAGCATTTGGCCACTCCACAGAATATTACTCCTTAACCCCTTCCCTGTTCTAGAACCTCCCTTTCCAAGGACCAGCCCACCAAGGGTCACTATCTGTCAACCCCTCCCAGCTTCCCTTTCCTTCACCTTATCTTTGAGAGGCAGGGGCTATGGGAAGGTCCCTGAATTGAAACCAGCAGATGTTGGTAACTGCAATAAGATGATGACATGAAGAGCACTAAGAGGGGCTCAAAGGAAGTATCACAATGGCGAGAAAGGAGTTCCTTCCTCTGGAATCACTATTCCAATCCAAGTGGAATCACTGTTGTGCAATAGCAATTCAGGGTACAGGTGAGGGACCATAAGCTTCCTGGTACTACTGGGGTGTAAAGTGGGGGGAGCGTGGTGGGAGCTGAGATTTGTGTGGGGCAGGGTCACAAAGGACCTCATGTATGCATGGAACTTGGAAACCAGGCTCTGGGTGACATGTTCAGATATGCATTGTATGCTGTGCATAGAGGCACTGCTGGAAGGCAGGGGTCAGAACAGAACAGTGGTTACGCTGAACTGGAGGGATGTACTTGTGGGGCTTCAGGGTGGACTTGAGGACACCAGGGGAAAGTTGGAATACCTTGTGACTCAGTGGGGACATGAGGAGCAGATGCAGGTAGTGCAGAGGGAAGATCATCATAAGTTTACTTTGGGACATTTTGAACTTGGGCCTAATGGTCATCCAGGTGATGGTGTGCATTATATCTCTGGGCCTGAAGTTAGGGGACAGAGTAGACCTAGAGAGAAAACTGTGTACACATGGTAGTTAATGAGAAAGGGATTATGCTCAAAAGTCAAAAAAATATTGGACTGGGGTTAGAAGTTAAGCACCAAAATGGGGAGGAAGGCGCCCCTCAGAGGAGATCTGGACCACTCTCCACTCCCATCATCTTTTGGACACTGCCTCCCTTGCTGTTGACCTCTAAATTCCTAGTCCTGAGTTTTCTGGAACTTTCACTGTGGAAGCAAGCTGAGCTCTATGTGGAAGTGAGATGTTAGCTCTCTCCCTCCTTAAGTGTCATTCTTTTCCCTTCTCTGGGGACTGTGCTAATGTCTCCTGTTGTCAGTGGTTTTGATGTTTTCTATTCTCTCCTTCCTTACAACTTTGAACTGTAGGTTCAACTGTGAAGGCAAGGGCAGCATGGGCCAAGAGAGAACAGTGGGCCCAGGTGGTCTCTTCTCCTTACCTGGCTTTTCCTCTGGAAGAAGCATTCTTTCAGGTGGTGTCAGTGTTGAGGGCCTAACTCCCTCCCCTTGCTTGGGCACCCAAGTGTCCTCCAGCAGGAGACTTGCTGCTTTGCTGCTTGAATGAACTGATGTCTGGTTTTATGCATCTGCATTTAGGAAGTACTTTCACTCTGCAGAATGGTGGATAATTCCTCAGCCCCCCTGGCCATGGATCAGACTCTGGTTATGGCAAACTGACGAGCAAATTCTGCCCCCCGAGGATGTTTTGTGTTGTTGTGTGCTAAAGGTGGGATCATCTCCTTCCTGAATTTCCATATCCTTTACCCCAAGAAGGGCATTGCCTTCTCTGCAGTGACCAAGAGGTACCTAAAGTCACTTAAGGCATCTATTCTACAGACTCATCAGGATGCAGCAGGCTCCAGGTAGCGGCTGGGAAACTTGGGCAGGGCTGCTTTAGATGTTTGGTTTTTCTTAGGCCTGGACCCTAACCCTGCACTTATGGTCATGGCTGCCTTAATCCTGTTCCCCATATCAGCATCCCCAAAGCAGTGTAAAGAAACTGCATGCCCCCATTGTAAAAAAGTAGTCAGGATCCTTGGGCAGCCCTTCTCCCCACCTCATCCTGTCTTGGGGCCCTGGGGAGGGGGTCACTCTCTACCTGAAGGCTGCAGAGGAGTTTATGTTTAGTCATGGAAGAGCAGTGCCTGCCCTTGGGTGGGGAGAGCAGTTTGAAGTCATGGGTGCAATGAGGTGGGTGTGGCAGGTGTTCTTTGTCTTTGTGCTCAGAGTGTGGTCCCAGGCTTGCCTCTCCCTTTGTTTCTGTTGCTTTTACTACTGTATAGAAGCTGATCTCTTCCCAATCTGCCTGTTGCCCAGGCCTCAAGAGCCCAGCTGCGTGCCTGCCAGCTGCCTGGGTGACTCCTGAGTCCCTCAAAGCCTCCATCCTGCCACCATCTGTAGTCTCCACCCACCTGTTTAGCTTGTGCATGTACCCCTCCTGCACACATTCCGATGACTCCACAGACACACATTCTCCCTGGGAGGGTATTTCTGATTGACCTGGGACTCCAGCTGCCTAAGCAGTCTGTCTGATGGGAGGCAGTACCTAAAGTCAAATGAATGTAGTGGAACATCCCCTTTCCTCAATTTCGATCCCCTCTTCCCTTTGGACTTCCTTAGCCCTGTCCTGTTAACAGCAGACACTAGTCCTGAGGCCCTACCCCAATCCGCTGCCTACCATGGGAGGTTGATGGGCCTTGCAGGAGAGCTGGTATCCAACTGGGCTGCAAAGCCAGGGACAATAACCATTGAAGTCTCTCCTTCCACTCCTGGTTCCATCTCTTTACACTCCCAGCATCAGCACCACCTACTGGTATGTTTTTAGCATTACTTTTTCTCCCATTGATTTTTGGCAAACATGGAATTCCCTCCCAATTCACGTTTACCTCATTGTTCCTTCTCCACCCACTGCAGACTGGTGTATGGCCTCTGCTTCTCTTCCTCTCTCACATCTTTCACCTGCTCCCTGTCAGGACCCTGTTCTGCCTGAAGGAAGTAAAGAGTGCAGTCCTTGGTTCTTCTCGGGGTGTGTCGGTTCTTCCACTCTCAAAACTGACAGCATCTTTGGTTTAAGAGCCACTTGGTTAAATCAAGAGCTTTAGAACAGTGGAGGTCAGAATCCAATTAAAAAATTTTTGCCTAAACACACTGAACAAGTGGACTAGGGATTCACAGTCCTGATTTCCCACTCAGGGCACCATAAATGATTCTCTGCAAGTAACAATGATTCTGATGTGTCTGCCATGACTTGATACGTATTTCTAAAGTCACATTTGTTTTTCATATTCTCAGAGTAGAAAAATACCCTGTAATTGTTCAACCTAGAGGGTGGAGTCCACAGGAAAGGAGATTAGGAAAGCAAGGGTCTCTAACTCCTGGAGTGGCATTAAGGGGTTGCCTGAGCCGAAGCAGGAGCGGCGCTACAAGGCCAGTGCTGACAGAACTGTTGTCAATAGAATCTGAAGTCACGGGGGCTCAGTAAGCCCTACTTTGGTGACAAGTGACACAGAGGGAAAGGGGGTGTCTCTCCCTTTAACACACAATATAGCTTGGCCTCAGTGCTTTGGGGGTACTAATTCACAATAGAGTAGCTTCTGCATATTTAGAGGCAGTAGAGACCAGTAGGAGGTGGTCCAAGGCTGTACTCTGGAGATGGTGCTGAGCAGCTTTGAAAATCCAGGCCAGAGAGGATGCTTCTGTGGATAGCAACTGATCAGGAAGGGGTTTGCTCATGACTACATCTGAGGTTCCCATTCCCACCCTGCTCCTGGTGTTTTCCAGAAATAGGTGGAGGAGGTGAGGCTATATAGGCAGGAAGTCACAATAAGCTCCTCTGGTGGGGCCTGGGGAAATGAAACACAGGTGCCGTTTCCAAGGACATTTCTTGACCAAATAACTTCTTATGGAAACGGGACATTTGTGACTGATTTTGGTCTTCTTGGTGACTGAAATAAAATTGGATTAAATTCTGGCCTCCAAGAGACTCTGGGATTTAAGGTCCCATTCTAAAAAACAGGCCCTTTGGGTTTGCAGTCATCTTATTTGGCTTTGTTTTCATGTCCGTATCCTTCATTATTTTCTTTTTCCTATGGTGCTATGTACATCTCCTAAAGTTAGTCAAATTCTATTTGGGGATGGAGTAACCTGATTAATAATTATATCAAATTACTACCCTCCCTGTCCCCCTGCCCCAAAAGGAACTGGTTTGGGGTTCTTCTGGGAGCTTTCTGGTTGTGCCAAAAAGGTAGAGGAAAGGAGGATGGGAAAACATCAAGACAGAGTGACTGTCAGGGAGACCGGGGCCAGAGATCTCAAAACCCTCATGCTGGAGATGTGTCTTCCTTTCCCTGTCTCCATGGCTCTTCATACATGGATGGGTGCATGCAACCCCAGGTCATCACCTCTTGCCCACCCCATATGGTTCCTTGGTCTCCACACATCTGCTTTGATTATGTCCCCAGGATCCTCGTGCTAGGAAACTGAGGTGTCTGGGACCCAAATAACACAAGGGCAATTATGGATGAAAAGAAAGCAAGGAATTCTCAGAGGGCTGAATCCTACTGACTCCTCCAATTTGTTTTCTGGTTCAGGAACAGAACTGATACCCTTTGTCTTTGAGGAAGAGGTAGAGCTGGAGGGTCTTAATGGGTATTCTGTCCCTTCCCTCCTCCATCCATTTTCCTTCTGCCAACATTCAGAAGATTTTGTAGCTCCAGGTGAAGTGTCCTAACAAACTCACTCCTTTAACCTTGTTGAATGGGATATAGGCACTTCATTATTCTTGAATTTGGATTGTGATTTGGTGGATAGCACAATATTTCATCCAGACTTTGATATGCCTTTGCTCAGAATCCATTGGTAAGCTGTTCCTTCCTTCAGGAGTTAGAGTCTAGAATGTGGGAGGTAGTGGTAACTGATGTGCACTAGTATTCTATACATCTCAGGACAGATGAGACCTGGGAGGGGATGGTCATGGTCTCCCTGAGAAAGAAACTCTGGGTCTTATTAATATGTTTTTACATAACTTATTTCTAACAGTTGCTACACTAATGTCCAGACCCACAGGGCTTACCTTTCTGATAGTCTGGAGACTGTAGACTCCTTGTCCACACTCTTGCATGTAGCAAGACCATAGAGCTTGGTTTGACCAAACAGCAAACCGTAAAGGTCAGTTATAAATGCCAGGGTCCTTGAAAGTTGGCCAGCCAATCCAAGTAGGAACAAGAACTCTTGCCAGGGTCCATTCTAGATAGTCAGAGAGCCAAGGCTAGTATGACTTAGAATGTAACACTAGGAAAAACCCTACCTGAGAGAGATGCCTCTTTGACAGGCGTGGCTATGTTGGCCTTCAGGTTAATAAGCTGCTGGGTACAATGTGGCCGGGAATCCCAGAGGCAGGGACACCCAATCCTCAGACAGTGAGGATCATTAGGTGAGGTCCGGGCATTCTGAGGGTTGAGGTCTGGAGAGGAGGGAAGAACCTGATCATCACAGTGCTCAGGCAGCTTGAGGAAAGAGCTGTCAGGGTCAAAGGAACAAAGGATTGATTAAGAGAAGAGAAGAGAGGGAAACATGCTGAAAAATGGAGCTGGGTGGATGAGAAGTGCAGAGAAACAGAAAAGGGAAGAGGAGGAGCAGAGGGACAGGCAGAGGAGGAGAGATAGAAAGGGCAAGAGGCAGAAATAGGGAGCAGGTGGCTGGGTGTGCAGGGATTGAGGCAGGGAGCCAGCGGGAGAGGTGTAGACAGGGCTGGCAGAAATGAAGAGAGCTGGGCTGGAGTAGGAGGAGGGGCAAGTGAAGCAGGAAAACAAGGAGGTAGTTCCTTCATGGTTTCCAGGAGAGAAGTGGAAGGCTAGCTGTTTGGTTCAGTATTCTACATTCTTCTTCCATGACCCATACTCCATAGTAACCAAGATCAAGAATTCTTAGTGTGCACTATCCAAGATGGTAGCCACTTGCAGTGTGTCCCTGTGGAGCTCTCTACATGTGGCTAAAAGTGTAAAATACATTCCAGACTTTGAAGACTTCCATGAAAAAACAGCAGAAGATCTCAGTATTTTTTTATATTGGTTACATCTTGAAATGATATTTTGGATATATTAGGTTCAATAAAATATATTATTAAAATGAATTTCACGCGTTTCTTTTGATTTTTATAAAGTGGTTACCAGAAAAATTTAAATTGCACATGCTGCTTACCTTTGTGGCTTTCATAATGTTTCCATTCTTAGCACTGTTCTAGAGCATTCAACCTAGAGAAGACCCCAGAGCCTCATTGTATAGATGAGGTAATTAAATCTTAGGGGCTTGTTCATGCCCTCTAGGCAAGTGGCAGCACTTGGACTAAGATCCAGGTTGGTTGGTCCCATTGGTGCAAAGCTTTCCCTGTAAGTGCTGGCTGGTCAGACCAACTCATGCTGTGTGCAGGCACAAGAGGCAGCTGTCCGCCTATTATTGTGTGAGAAACATGAAAGTGTACCTGCTGCCCCATCTCCTCTTCACAAGCCCAGGCTTTCCAGGGCCCCATTATTGCTCAGACAGGGAAGGCCATTGAGTGGCAGGCCATGTGCACCAGATGAAGCATTAGCAGACCTGACAGCTGATTAGAGAGCTGAGTATGAGTGCTGGGAACTGGAGAGAAGTTTCTGAAACCGGTAGAGGATGAAGGAGAGAAGTCAAAACCATAGTTCATCTACATGTCCCATAATTGTTTTTAACATCTTTTCAAAATTTCCCTCATTGAAACCTACATAGGTGAAGTTTTTGAGTGAACATATATCATGCTCATTTTCCAGATAAGGAAACAGACCCACAACACAAACTTGTCCAGAACCCCACAATCTGATGAGCATAGAGGTAGAACAGCAAAAGCCTTTTAAGCAGGTTTCAGAGCTGCTAGTTCACTGCTGTTTCTACTCACTAAAGAGGAGTAAAAGAAAGGTCATTGACTACTAGTGTGCACCTTTCCTACTTTTAGGACTTTTCAGTGTTGACTTACTCTTAGTCTCTGTGGGATTCCACGGTGTGGAAGACAGATTTTGTTACCTGCCTAGACACAGACTAGAAACTCCTTATTCATATAGACCCGTATGCTGCAGGTCAAAGCCAAACTTGCCCTAACACGGCCCACCTGAGTGACCCAACCTGGGTCTCTTTTTCCTTGTCCAGGGCTGTGTGTAATTCTGCAGGAGCTACTGTTCCACAACCCTCTCCTGGACCTCCTTTTGCTGTCCACGGGAAAAGAAATACCTACAGACAAATTCTAGGTGATGAAAGCATCCAGCATTAGGAGTATCCACTACCAGGCTTGCCTCACATTGCTGGCTTTACGAATCATCACCTGATGCCCTGGGATGATGCTTTTTCCTTGAGCCTATATCTTCAGACTCCTGTTCTCCCCCTGTTACGGTTTCTATATGAGCTGTCCCTCAAAAGTTCATGTGTAAGACAAGGCAAGAATGTTCAGAGGGGAAATGATTAAGTTTTGAGAGCTTTAACTTAACCAGTGGATTAATCCACTGATGTGAATTAACTGGGTGGTACCTGTAGGCAGGTGGATGTGACTGGAGGAAGTAAGTCAGTGAGAGCTTTCCTTTAGGGTTTATATTTTGTCCCTGGTGAGCGAGCTTTCTCTGCTTTCTAGTTGCCATGTTCCATGAGCCCCTTCCCTTCTCCACACCCTACCTCCATAAGGTTGTGCCTCACCTTGGGCTCAGAGCTGTGGAGTCAGCCAACCATGGACTGAGCCTCTGAAACTGAGCCAAAATAAATTTTTCCTTCTCTATGTTGTTTTTGTCAGGTCTTTTGTTCACAGTGATGAAAACACGAACACCCCCTACTCCCAACTGTCTATCTAGCCTTTTTAAAGTCCCATTCCCACTGCCCAACCTGTTATGGTCTGTAATACTTTACTTAACCTTGAAGTACATTGGTCTTCCAGAAAGTAGGCTCTCTGGAGGATCCTGCCTCCCTGGCAAGTCTTACAAATGGAAGCTGCTCATTTGCTCACAGCCCAAGTGCCTCTTGGTGGGGAAGTAGGATTGCTGTTCTTCTCACTCCTCTCTGCTGTTTCCAGATTGTTACTTCTCTATCAATTTGACCAATAATTCAAAGTCAATAACTAAAATGGTGTAGTGGAACACAATGGAATAGTGTTATCATTCCCATTCCACCAAAGGACCAGAGAGACTCAGGTTTATATAACAATAAGGGGGAAAGCTGAGATTGCAACTCAGCTGCATTATCACCAGCACTCCACCATGAGGTCCTCTGAAAGCTCCTACTCCATGATGCCAATGCCAGTCGTCTGTATCATCCGGTATCCTCTTCCTGTGTCAGTCAGCTCTCACCTCCTGAACATTCTCCTGTGTTCATCCAAGACTTTATCCCTGATGGCAGTCTTCTGCATCCCAACTCTTGCCACCACCCTGGGTGACACAGCCATTCACAGGAAGTTCACGTGTATAGCCAACTTTGATTTTATTGCTGCCTCCACACAATTCAACCACATCATAGTTCTTGAAGCCACCACTTCTGATATCATCAGCTCAATGAATCTAGACACTCATCTCTCTCCTGAGCTCCAGATTTGCATAACTAACCACTTGGCATCTCCACTGGGCTTGGCATGGCCATGCCAATTTCCTTCTAAGCCCATTCTCCAGATGTCCACTTGCTTCCTTTTCATTCCAGTTCCAGCAAAGAGTATCATCATCAAGCCAGACACCCTTGAATCTTCTCTCTCCCTTACCTCTGTATCCAATCACCATGTTATGTGGAATAAATAACCACACAAAGATCTCTAGACTCCATCCATTTCTCTCCATTCCCATTGCCACTGCCTTCCTCCTGGCTGCCATTACCTATACCTGATGGACTGCAGCTGCCAAACTAGTACTTTTGCTACTCTTGGTTACCTTCAACCCAAACTCAAAAAGTAGCATGCTCTTTTCTTAAAATATATATAAAGTTGTGTCACTCGACTTGCCTTTACAGATGCATGAGTTTGCACTTGCCTTCTTTCACATGGTGTTTTCCCCAATTTACCATATTTCAGGTACTTTGGTCTCCTTTCAGGTCCTTCAGCAGTCTAAGCCCTTCCCAAGTAGTAGTAGTAGTTCCTGTGACTAGGAATGCTCTTTGCTGCATTCATCACCTGGCTGATTCCCGTTCACCTCTCAGGTCTCAATTTAAGTCACAAAAATGCAGTTCCTGTCCCCTACCCTCACCTATGCCACCTACAGTGGTGGTTTCACCTCTGTTGGATGCTGCTCTTCTCCCTAAGTACTGCGTTGTTTGTTTAGGTAGCTTGCTCCTTTCATGAAGCTCCTGTATCTTGGGACATTCCCTATTCCTAGTTCCATCATGGCCACACATGGTCCAAAGGCAATCCTATTCCCCTCACTGCCCTCATTTAGGCACACAATGAGATAATTAGTGATGACAATCCCAAGATGGTATGGATTCATTCAGGAATGGATGACCCAGTTTGTGCCAATGAGATGTAAGGTTGATGCAAGGGCTAGAGAATCAGTTTCCTCCCTTAACTACCATGAGATAAGTCTGCCTGGAGCCAAAGTCACACACATCCCCAAATAAGGGAACCCCAAGGGAGCCAGATCTTCCTGTCTAAGGGTTACAAATTATTTCAAGGCCAGCCTGCACAACTGAGCAAGAAACTGCCTCAAAAAATAAAAAAGGGACTGGGTTTGTAGCTCAGAGATGGATGTAGCTCAGTGATAGACGTAGCTCAGATTCCTGCTCTCATTCCCTAGCAGTACAAAAGAAAGAAAAGAAAACAAACAAAATAAATGGAGCTGGAGATACTGGTTAAGCCAATTTCAAAGCCCACTTGGTTGCTGGACTTTGTGAGCAAATACATTTTCTTGTTAAGTTAGTTTGAGCTGGGCTTCCTCTTTGCAGCTGAAAGAAATACAACTAAGGACTTTTGGTCTCGAGTCCCCTGTGTTCCTCTCTCTATCCCTTCCTTCCTGTCTTCATAACCCTTCCTGCCTGGCTTTGGCACCATAATTCAGAATTTTATCCACTCCTATCATTATTTTTGTAAGTCTTAGAGTTGTCTTTTATTCCAGTTGCTTGACTTATCTCAATCATGAAATCAGTGATGCCGCCTCTCTACTGCCTGTTTTCATGCTATTGACTTTTTCTGGAAGGAAAAAGAAACATTATCAGAAAGACTGGTGCTGTAATAAATCCATGGTCCATTAGGTCCTAAACAGTGGCCAACAATCCTCTTAGGAGGTTGTTCATGGCAGCAGTACAAAGACAAAATGTTTTATAATTGAAATGTCCCACGAAGGGGATTGTGATACAAATAATGGTACCAGCAGGCAATGGAAAACTAAGCAGTCATTTAAAAGGGGAAAAACACACATACAGTTGCATGTAAAAATGCCCACTATAAATTGTTAACTGAGAAGAGTAATATTACAAAAGTGTATGGGGCCGCAAAAGCACTCTGAAAGGATCTATAGCAAATGTTACCATGGTTATCTCAGAGTTATAGGTTTTTATTCTTTTGTGATTTTTATATAATGGTCAAAATTAATTCATCAGAAAATTTAAATTTATTTACATTTCTATGAAATGAAAGCAAGGGCCAGAGATGATCGAGGGTCCTTATCAGGCTTCCTTATCAGGCTTATCACCTCCTCTCTTTTTGTTTTTAGAATACATCCCAGTAAAAATTTGTTGGCAAGGTACTGGGTCAGAATTTATTTGAAAAATTATTTGCAAATTTTATACATTGTTAGGTTATTGTATTCAGTTTTCAACTTAGGGTATTTTTATTGTTTATTGTTTATTTATTATGCGTTTGAATAAAGTTTACCTTTTTTTCCCTCCTCTCTCTGGAATAATTCATACAAGGTATTCTTAGATAAAATTCCCCTGTAAAATAGCGTAGGCCTAAACAGGTCCAGGAAAACCGCTTTGAATCACTAATCATCAGGGGATTTCAACCTAAAACCACAATGAGATTGATCATCTTGCGCCAGTTAGAATGGCAGTTATGCAAAAGGTACCTGTTGGTGAGGAGGTGGAGAAGGAGGGAACTTGTACCCTGTTGGTGGGAATGTAAATTAGCACAGTCATTGTGGAAAAAGTATAGAGATTCCCGGAAAAATTAAAAAATAGGACTACCAGAGGATCCGGGATCCTACTTCTGGGTATACACCCAAGGAAATGAAGTCAGAATGTCAAAGAACCCTCTGCATTCAGAAGCTTATTACAGTACTCTTCAAAACAGCCGGGAGAGAATCCCCCAGTGTCCCTCACCAGGAGAGGTACAGACAATGTGGCCCGCATACCTGCTCCTCGTTTGCGCTCAGCTATTTTAACTCCCTTGTTTTAGAGGTGTCCCTTGTTGTGGCAGAGTTGAGTTTTACTTTGTGAGCTGATCCAAAGTCTTTTTAGTTGGTGAATTAAATGTAATTACAGGTAACTATCCCATGACTATGTTGGTCCTTAGATCTGTCATATAATTTTATGTTGTGTTCACTTTGTGCATTTATTGTATTTACTGGTTCTTTCCACAACAAGATTTTTGGGGTACCTTAAAAATGCGTGTATTTAGCTACACTTGTAATTTTATTCTAGTGATTACCTTTGTATCAATATATTTGTAGGATGCCTTTGGTCTTCTTTTCCTGCTTATTTTCTTACTATGTTATTAGTTTGAGATTAGCAGCTCTCAGTGGAGGTGGGGTGGGCTGGAGGGAGGTGTGTGCTCTTGCGCTTTGCTCCACAGAGAACTTTTGGCGAGGTCTGGAAACATCTGGTACAATCGGGAGAGGGGTGTGTTAGCGGGCAGAGGCCAGGGATGCTGCCGCACAGGCCAGCCAGACCCTGTGACATCAGCAAAACATTATCTGGCCTAAAATGTCAATTATGCCAAGTCTGAGAAACCTTTAAATAGCTTTCAACTCCTACCTATTATCTATGTGGCAAATGATGGTAACATTCATTTTATTTTTCCTTTTCTCTCTCCTTTCTCTTTCCATTAAAAAAAATATGGTATTTCTACCTTGTTGGAACCTATGACATTTACATACTGTTTTTCTGTCTTTATCTTCACTTTAGATTTCCATATATTTAATTCTTGGTGAAATTCCCCAATTATCCCATAACCGGATGTCCTTTCATTCCTAGATTCTCTGGGAAGGGCTGCTGGGGAAAAGAGCCCTGAGCTCTTGAATATTTAATGCTGGGTTTTCTTAGTCTTGGTGCTGAAAAAGCACTTGCACACGAAATCCTTGGTTTGTTCTTTCTTTCCTTCCATTTGCTTTAGTTGAGAAGAAATCAGATGACAACCTGGTTTTCTGCTCTTTACAAGGGGCTTCTTTCTAAATCTAGAGACCCAGAGTGTCATAGAGTACGACCATTCCAGGGTAATTTCCCCAGCAACATGTGAGTCTTCCAGTCTAGAGGTCAAGCTTTTCTCTCACTTCTAGAAAGTTTTCTTAGAGTACATCTAAAATATAAATGCTGTGCCTTTTTTTAAGCTCTCTTCTTCAAGGGCTCCTCGTGTGCACACATCGGCCTGCTCTCTTGCTTCTTGCTTTTCTCTCATCCTTTTTACTTCTTCAGATAATGTTTATTTTCTTGAATGTTTTGATTTTCTTCCTAGATGGCCTTCACTATGCGTTCTTTCTGCATCTGTTGTCTCTTGGACACTTTGTACTTTGGTCTTCAGGGATCTGTGTAGATGGTGCAGGTGTTGTGATCTGAGCTTCTCTCCCCTCTTTCTAGGCCCTTCTCCTTATGAAAATTTGCCCTGGACTGATTTTTGGAGGTGTTCAGAAATTTTCTGGTAAAGCCTTATTTGGCTGTGGTGAATTAATATTCTGGACTTAGTATCAGCTGCCTGACTCTCCAACCTCCAACACAACAGGAACTTGTGTTTTACCACTGTGAGAGGGCTGGAGATAAATACCAGACATTATTTCCCAGATGAAATGCCTGTATTGACACTGGGAAAGTTGGTCTAAATCAGGTCATTGAGGAGACAAGTAGGGCAGAGGGTTGGAGCTGAATTACAGTGCAAAAGTGATCATCTGCATGAACCCTGCACACAAAATGACAACTCCTGACGTGCCCAGGGAGGTCCTTGCAGGGCCTCCTTTCCCTCCTCTGTTCCTTTGGTGACGTCTTGCCTGGAAGACCCTCCTGGGGTCATTTTTTCTCTACTACATATTGTTCTGCTGCACAACTGCCCTTCAGATGGCAATCCTTCATCCTGACCTGCACAGTCCTGGCCAAACCCCATCCCTGAAGGGCAGCAACTTCTTTGTCCCTGGTTTCTTGTTCTGAGCTGACTTGGGCTCCACTATTAAACTAAAACTTTTTTTTTTAAACTCTGGTAAAATACGCAGAAAATTCACCATCTGAACGATTTAAGGTGTGTATATAGCTCGGTAGTGTTTGGTAAATTCGCATTATTGTGCCACCAATCACTAGACATTTTTCATCTTATAAAACTATAAGATGAAACTATAAGATTAAACCTATTAAATTCCCAGTCCCCCTCCACCCCAAGCCCCTGGCAACCACACTCTAACATCTCTGTGAATTTCACTACTCTAGGGGACTAATATAACTGGAAGAGCTCAGTATGTGTTTTTTGCAACTGTTTTATTTTACTTAGCACAATGTACTCAAGGTTTATTAGGGCCGCAGCACATGTCAGAATTCCTTCCCTCTTCTTCTTTATTAATTAATCAATTAATTAATTATTATTTTTGAGTTAACTGGGGATTGAACCCAGAGACACTTTACCACTGAACTACATCCCCAGCCCTTACAGATTTTTATTTTGAGATGGGGGTCTCACTAAGTGGCTGAGGCCGGCCTGGAACTGCCATCTTCTTATCTCAGTCTCCAGAGTCATTGGGATTACAGACACGTGCCACCACACTTGGTAGAGTTATCTCTCTTTTTCAGGCTGAGTAATATTCTTTTCAATATGTGTACATACACATTTTGTTTATCCATCCATCTGTGGCTGGATGTCTGGGTTGCTTCCATCTTTGAGGTTCTGTGACTACTATTACTATGAACATTGGCCTACAAATATCCCTTTGTGTCCCCACTCTTAATTCTTTGGGGTGTATACCTAGAAGTGGAATTACTGGATCATACGGTAATTATGTTTTTAATTTTTGAGGGACCGCCATATTGTTTTCCACAATGTTTGTGTCATTTACACTCCTATCCCTGGGGCACGAGTGTTCCAATTTGCTCACATCATTGCCCACACCTGTTTTTTCTTTTCAGAAAAAGAAAACACACCCTGCTGCCTGGTGGGTGTGGGTGTGAGGTTATGATTTTGACTTGTACTCCTCCAATGATTAATGATGCTGAACATCTTTTCATGTTCTTCTTGGCCATTTATATGTTTTCTTTGGGGACATGACCACGTCTTTTGTAGGAGTTCTTTATATATTCTCCGCATTTTCTATCTCTGTATGTTCTGGATATTAATACTTTATCATAGATTGGATTAGAAGTGCTTTCTCCCATTTTATAGGTTGCCTTTCACTCTAGGGACTCTGTTCTTTGGTGCACAGAAGTTTTACATTTTGATACAAAGCATCTTATTTTTTCTTTGTTTAATATATTTTTTAGTTATGGATGGACACAATACCTTTCTTTTTGTTTATTTATTTGTATGTGGTGCTGAGGATCAAACCCAGTGCCTCCCAGGTGCAAGGCAAGTGCTCTACCACTGAGCCACGACCCCAACCCTTATTTTTTCTTTTCACTGCCTACACTTTTGGTGTCATAAAGCTTCCCTGCTATGTTTTCTTATAAGTGTTTTATAGTTTTAGGTCTTTGATCCATTTGGATATATAAAATTCTGTATATGTTGTTTTTGTTGGGTGTTTCCAAACAGCAGTGGTAAAATAATGCAGGTACTTCCGGGGCTGGGGTTGTGGCTCAGTGGTAGAGCACTTGCTAGCATGTGTGAGGCATTGGTTTTCAGCACCACGTATAAATGAAGGAATAAAATAAAGGTATTATGTCCATCTACAACTAAAAAAATAAAAAAATTTTAAAAAGAAGGTACTTCCACATCTCCACTCTTGGATATTAGCCTAAAACATGTCTTTCCTCCTCTTCCCCAATAGCCACTTGCTCCCTAGCCGTGAAAGAGGCCATAAAAATGTAAGAAAACCAATGCAAAAATTTATATTTTATTTGAATTCAAAAAATTTAAAATTGCTTTCAAATTCAGGAAAGTACCATAATGCAGGACCCCAGGGGGAAGCCTCATATACAGAGACAGATAAATTAAACGTGTATACCGCAGACAAGCCAAGAAGGTGTGTAGATTACATATTTACAGCACTTGATGTTTTCTGAAAACCATATTTATACATTTTATTACATTTACAAAAAAGGCTTCCACTACCATTTACCTACAATAATGAAAAAAAATTTACACCTTTTTTTCTGTCTTTTTGGTACTGTACAAACTTTGTATAATAAAAATATATCTCTGTACAAAAGATTTTTTTTTTGTTTTTGTTTTACTTTTTTTTTTTCTCATGGGATGGCGGTGGCAGGTGTGGGTTGTGAATGGTGGGCCAAGGGCCAAGTCTGCCCTGCCCCCTTCCAAGCCTCTGGAGGTGGAGAGAAAATGCCAGAGGTGGGGCAGGGGGATGCAAAGCAGAATGCTGGGTGCCCACCAACCTGTGCTCCTCAGGCATCTCCTAGGACTTTACTGGGAGACACAGGGGAGGGAATGGAGGCCGCGCTGGAGGAGGAGTCCAGTGGGTGGCAGAGTATAAGAAGGGGAAGGAGCAGCGGAGGACCTCCTGCACTTGTTTCCAGGGACTAAAAGAGATGGGAGTGTGAGGGTATTGTCTGGATTGGTTCCCTCCCACTAAGCCCCGGGATGCCAGGTCCCAGGGTGGGTGTGAGCAGGAATATTGCCGGTCTCCATTCTATCTGCTGGAAACGGACTCCTCTCCCTTTAGCGCATCTTGACATCAATCGGTCAGATCTTTCAATTGTTGCAACCAAGAACTGGCTTAAGAACCAGGTGGCCCTGTCCCTCTACTCCCACACGTTTCTGTTTGCTATTTCAATATGCCATACCAACATCCGAGTTGGCATGCCACACATGCACAGGGGAGTAAGCCCATGGGACCTTCCCAAGGACAGAGAAAGTGGTTCTAAATGCCAGACTTTGATTCCTAAATGCACGAGTTTCCTAACAATATTCATGGAATTCATTAATGACCCAAGCACAACGAAACTATCAAAATAAGTCAAACCCACTTACAAGGAGCTGGAGAGAGTGTGACTTTCATTCATTTCGTTATTATGTCATTTGTCTGCTGTGGTCAGGGGCTTCTGGGGCCAGCAACATCTCCAGGAGGCTGGAGATAGTAGGTCCCTGTCCTGATGCTGCCCGGGGAAGAGAGAGCAGAACCAAAATTAGGCACAGGTGTCTCCTGCCTGATCTGCCAGACTTGGCCACAGTACTTTTGTCAAGATTCATCTACTCCTCCTTTCTTTGGTGTCCCTTCTAAACCTGGCAGCGAGTATAGTGAACTTTGGGGTCAGATTAATTGGAATTCGCAGCCTGACTCTACTCTTATTCAATCTGTGGCGCATGTCTCTTTACCTTCCCAGGATTCTGTTTTCTCATCTATAAAATGGGAATAATAAATCCTCTTTTGGTAGTGTGTACAAACTAGAAATAACCCACATAAAGTGTTAGGCACAGAGAGAAACCCAGGATCTGGTGGTCATCATTGTTTTGGGCGCTGGGGAAGGTTTGCACTCCTGTAATCTCTAGCACCTCCCTCCTGCCTCCAGTCTGCCACCCATCTGGGTCACAGATATGTTTTCTCTTTTCTTGGTCAGTTGAGAGCCAGAGGTGACCTTGAGCTCTGGGCCAGATTCCTGCCCTGTTCTGCTGGCTCTCTCTTCTTTTCCAATGCTACCCAAGACCCCAATAACTTTTTAATTCACTGGGTTTAGAACTCAATACAATTATGTTTGAACAAATTAAAAAAAAATGACTACCAAACTATTTCTGAAGATTTCCTCCCTGCCCTGGGGGCAATCCTATCTGTCATTGCGCAGATGGGATCATCCATCTACAGAAGGCTGGTGTCTGCATACTGACCCCTTGATGTGTCTTACCAATGCATGTGCTCTGTCCTCACACATGGGACAGCGGGAGGCATATTGGTTTGAGAGCTGACTATACCTCTCCCTATTCATTCCTTTTCTGTTTGTGGGGAGCACGGCATGGGGCATCTTTCACACACACACTTCTCTTTTTTAAGCCTTTGTGGTCTCGTCCATGGGTTGCAAATGAAGGAGAGGTGTGTGTGTTTGTGTGTGCTCAGGCCTGCACACACACATGCACATCCACAAGTTGCTTTGCCATTTTGAATCCACAGACTTCCTTCCTCTGTCTGCAGCCCCTCTTCCTTTACGGCCCCAAGCCAGAGCATCGCAGGAGTCCTCTCCAGGGTGGCAGGCGCAGATGGTGGCAAGGTGTGGGCCCGAGTCCCAGCAGTGGCAGAGACAGGCGTAGAGACAGACGAAGACGGGCACCGGGCGCTGTGCTCAGGGGCGCTCCTTCCTGCCCCTTGGGGAGCTGGGAACCAAAGCCATAGCAGAGTGGCAGAAGAGGAGAGGAGAGGGTGGCGGCAGGTGCAAGCATGAGAAGAGAGGCAAAGCCAAGAAGGAATACAGAGGATAGAATGAAAGAATTAGTCAGCTCGGTCTTTTCCTTTGATTTTTGACCTTCCTAACCTGAGCGTGGGGTGAAGGCAGGGAATAGATTCAGCAGAACACACAGTTCTTCATCTGCAGTCTCTTTTCCCTTGGGGGCCATCTTGTCCAGCTGGACACTACATTCCCACCCCACTACTTCTTAGCTGTGCGATCTCGGTCACGTGTGACCATTTCTGTGCACCTGTTTGCAGCTTTCTCTGCAATGAGGGTTCTAACAGCGCCTGTCTCCCAGGTGGTGTGGGGATTCAACCACAGCCGCCCGCTGCCCAGAGCCCAGCGCAGCGCTGGCCACACCCCCGGGCTCCGTGCGCCGCCCTTTCTCCCTGCGCGGGTCTGGGCGTGGCGGGGCGCCCGCGCATGCGCAGACGCGTGCTGCGCCGGCCGACTCCTCCCGGCCCGCGGCTCACCGGTTGCTGGAGGCGGGGCTCTCGGTGGCGGCGGCGGCGGCAGCCAGGCCTGGGGGCTATACCGCGGTGCACACTGTGCTGACTGTGAACTCCGCCTCGCTGGCCATGATGTCGGTGGGCTGGATGTTGCGGTCGTACATGGGGTTCTCAAACGTGGCGCGGACGCTCGTGTTCTCGTGGCCCGCGTAGCCATTGAACGGCACTTTGGGTCTTCTCCTGGGGATGAGAGAGAGTGACCTTGACATAGAGAGAGAGAGGCAGAGAGACTCAGGGGCCCGGTGAGCGTGGGGGCCGAGCTCGCGCTTCTCCCCGGGCCGGGAGGCTGCCGGGCTCGGGAGGCGGCTGGGGTCCGGCGCGGCCGCACCCTCGGGTCACCCTCCCCGCGCCTCCTCCCGCCCCGGTACCTGTGCTTGTAGAGATAGAGCACGAAGCCTGCGATGATGAGGGCGATGAAAGGCACCAGGATGGCGGCCGCCACCGAGCTGCTGTTGGAAGCAAAGTGGCGACCGATGGACTCGGGGTCTGACTCCAGCAGCCTGAGGTCTGCAAAGTCCCAAAGCATAGCGCTCTGAATCAGAGACACAGCGCGAGGTGGGAGGGCCCACCGCACACCACTGGGAAGTGGCCCCTAGTCCAGCCGCCTGCCTCCCCCAGCTCAGACATCCCCACTCCGAGAAGGGGCCTGTGGACTGCGTCCCTCTAGGGGAAGCCGTTCCACAAGAGGACTTAGCCATATTCCCAGAGAAGACCTTGAAAGGATACAGCCGTTTGGAAGTTTCTATACTTCTCTTGACCTTAGAAGCCTTTTATCAAAATACAGCACGGGTGAGGTAGAACCGCTCTGGCTGAAGTGGGGAGGGGGCTGAGGCTTCTCCTGGAGGGTCTCCCCACTCCAGGCTGGGAGGGCCCAGATGAACACAGTCAGACTCTGTGCTCTGCCAGTGCCCACCTAACAGAGGGGGCTGGAACTCTGAGAGCACAGGGACAGAGAGTCCCTTGTGGAGCCCAAACAAGAGCCCCAGTTTTCTGGGGTCTTCCCAGTGGCCTCAGCTGTAGGGGTTGGGGACCCTGCAAGTGTGTGAAGGGTGGCTGCACGGCAGACTGTGGTCCTCTTCCACACAGCCTATGATGGCAGAACTGGGACAACTCTGGGAGGAACAGCAAGCAGGGGAACCATGGGAAGCAGATTTCTGCTTATATCAGAGATTTCTGGAGGTCAGAGCTACAGGAAAATGAGATGGGTTGCACTGGCAGGCAGGGACCCTGGGGACTGGAGGTATTAGTGCCCAGAGAATGGGGCTGACTCTTGAGCACCCATTACTGCCCCCCCCAATTCCCTGTCCACTGCTCCTGAGAAGCCAGGACCTCTCCCTGCCATGATCTGAGGCCAGAAAGCCCGGGGCTCTGGTTCAGGACCAGTCCCTGGAGTGAGGATGCTGGGCTTGGGTGACATGAAGCACACAGGGTCAAGGTGCTGGGGAAGAGCAAAGGAGGGCCACTTCCTTGTGCTCAGTTTTCTCATCTGAGACAGGACAGTGCCAACCAGGATGCCTCGCTCCTTGGGGCAGGGGTGATGTCTGAGGCTCCTGGTGGCCCTTTGGTCAGGGGCTCTCAACTCGGGCTGAGTGTGCCAGGCATCCATGTTTGTTTCTGGAGAGGTGTGGCACAGCTTCTGTCAGAATCTCAGAGGTGCTGTGGGTCCAACAGAGGCTAAGAACCTGTCTCAGATGTGGAACGTCACCAGCCATCCATCCCAGAACACAGTTCCCCTCCCACCCACACAGCCAGGGGACAAATGCTAGTTACCAAGTCTTTGAAAGCCGAATTGCCCGAAGCCTTGGCCCTTGACAGAGCCTTGGTAGATGAAGGTGCCTCCTGCGGACTCTGAGGAGACCTGCGATGGTGGGGGCAGAGAGAGCAAGATGCAAGGCATGCTAGAAGGATCTAGAACTGCTGGCCACACCAGGTCAGGCAAGAGACACGATTGTAAGTCCTTTCTGGTGTCACCTACCGACCTGCTGTTCCAAAGCACAGACATATGATTCTGCCCACACCCAGGCACAGGCAGAGCATGACGTGTGTGTGTGTGTGTCGGGGCATCTACTTGGTATGATGTAGGAAGAAAATTCTATTTTCTACTGGTCAAATCACTTAATCTGCCTGTGCTTCAGTTTCTCATTTGTAAAGTGGGAATAACATGTTATAGGGTTACTAGGAGGATTGAATGAATTAGAATTAAAGCACTAGGTCTTAGATACATGGGAGCTGTTATCACTGTGATGGAAATGGACTTTTGGAGCATCATGGAACAGGCATGATTAAATCGTCCCTAGCAGATTAATGTGCTTTGGCGAGTTCAATGTAGTTCCAATAGCTGTTAGTTTTAGGTGGGTAGCAGAGGCCACAAGTCCTCTCTGCTCCCTCTCCTCTGTGCCTCCATGATGCTCAAACAGGTGGTCTCAGCAGCTGAAGCGGCTTTTGAGGATGCTCAACCTCCCAACCCTTGTGCCACCCCCAGGGCACACCCTCTGTCTGATGCACTCTGAGCTGACCTACCCTCCAGTCCCCTTAAACGCGCCCTGGCTTGCCTAGGCTCCAGCTGCTCCTGGCCCTGATCTCTCTTCTCCTTTCTCACAGGGACTGACCTCCACCTGGAGAAGCCCCTAGCATGTGGTCTCTCCCAGAAGAGAACGCAAGGAAGTTTCACCCTTCCTACGTGTACTGGTCTCTCCAGCTCTGCTAAAAATCACAGTCCAGATCTTCAAGTGCAAATCAATGTTCAAGGTCATTTGGAACTCACCCCCTTCTCCCTGTTCTCATGCAGCAGTCCATGACCTTCAACTTGCTTATACCCCTGGCCTCTCACCCTACTCTGAAAGAAGAACTTACTCCTATCACTCAGACATCGTGACCCTCTGGACTCTGAGTCCTTTGGCCCTTTTTATTATTTCCCTTTGTCCTTTTTATTAGCAGACCAGGGCTCCCTTGCTCCCAGTCCTGGCCCCACAGAGGACCTCCTCCAAGTTTCCATGTCCATCCCTGGCATTTCCACACCTCTGTGTCCTCCTCCTCCCTGGGAATTGGGAATGGGGTGGCGTATGCAGAGATCAATTTGCTGAACTTACATGCCCATCTAAGGCCCAGTGGTCATCTTTGAACTTATTCACAAAGATCTCCACAGGTCCTGTAATCTGGTGGACCTGCAGCAGGAGATGGAAATCTTCTTTCTTGTAATTTCCTGGGAAAAGAAAGTTGCGTGGGAGGGTAACACTTGAAAGATGTATAAAAATCTCAAAATCCAAATTTGTGGGTATATGGGTGTGAAGATCTGAGGGGATCTCATGGGTAGCCGTTGATGGAAACATTCTCTGCACACCGGTGAGGAGGTGAGTCTAGTGTTGCATGTGTTAGTGTGGGCTGAGTATGAGTATATGCAAGAGTGTGCAACTGTGTGTCAGGGATGAGACTACTGGGTGGAGACCCATCCTGTTCGTATGTGCATGTGTGAGAATGTGATTTTGTTCATTTTGGTCTGCCATTAGTCCACAGCTAATGCTTACAGTTCAGTGGGTGTAGGAGGACATGAGGGCACACACACGGGGGTAAATGAACATCCGCAAGACTGTGTTGGAGCAGATCAGTGCATGTGCTGTGTGTGCATGTGTGCCTGTTAACACACGGGTCATGTGTGAGATGCCCATTCACTCTTGCACTCACTGATGTACCTTCTATCCAAGAAACACTTGTTTTCTAAGATTTTTAGTTTTTTCTGGTTATACAAACATTGAAGACTGAGGAGATTTTAAAAAATGCAGAGCTGCATCAAGGAAAAAAACATTCCTTTCTGATCTCATTACTAAGCAATAACCACTGTTAACATTTCAGTGTAAATAATACCAGTTTTCTTTCTTACGAATACATTTTTTCATTTAAAAAAATGGAGTCCTGTTTTAAATACATTATAATGCGTGCATATCCCCCGAGGTTGGCATGGTATTTTTACCTAGCAGAGATGATGTAATTACAACACCTATTTTATTTTATTTTGGAAAATTTCTATTTCTAGGTTTTTGTAGAAAAGAACCCTCTAAAGAGAACATCCTTTATTCATAAGTGTTAGACTCTCTCCGTATCAATTTCTATGATAAAAATCATTAGAAATGTAATTGATGAGTTCAATCACCTTCAAGGACCTTGACATGAGTTGCAAAACTCTCTTCTAGACTGTACCTGTTATCCTTTGGTGTTGCTGCTGGACCTGACCAGCGCTGAGCTTTGTCACCTTAAAAGCTCTGAGTTAATGGGGTACCTGGGGAACGACACTGTGGGTTTATTTTTCGATGACTGCTCAAAGATGCGTTTTCTTTTGTTTATTGACTGTGGTGTACTTGGAATTGTCAGCCCCTGTTTTTGGTTGGTTTTAGGGATAGCAGCCTCTCTTCGAAGAGCTCTTTACATATTAAGTTATTGTTTGTCATCTCACCTTTTCATTAGTGTGTGGTCAAGATGAACAGACATCCCCTCTTTCCCCAATGCCCGGATGAGTATGAGCCTCGGGACGGGCGATGCTGAGCTGGTAGGCTTCCTCGCAAAGGTTGGGCCCACCACCCTCCCACTGGCCCCACTGTGTGGTCATGGCCTCCTCCTTACCCGCCAAGTGCAGCTCCACACCACTGTGGTCAATCATGGTGGCGTTGACCTTGCTGTTGGCAGCCTGGAAGCCGGTCACTCTCAGCATGGCCGGCTGCTTCTTCCCCTGGTACTCATAGGCCCCTTTCCAAAGGGAATTCTTGGCAAAAACATCCCCAGGAACTAGAGGAATTGAGAAGTAGGTGTGAGAGGGATTTGTGTGTTGGGGACATAATGTGGGCCAACTGAGGACTGATCCCTGCTCACTCAATAAAGACGTTTTCTTCCCCCAATGTCTAATGTGGGGAGGGTGGTCGAGTGCTCTGTCTTGATATTGTTCTGAGTCTCAGAGTGGATGGGTGGTGGGAAATGAAATCGGTTACATGGAAGAGATGTCTGTATTTCCACGTTAATTACAACACTATTCACAATAGTCAAATTATGGAAACAACCAAAGTATCCATTAATGGATCAATAGGTAAAGAAAAGGTAGGCATGCACAGTGGAATACTATGCAGCTCCAAAAAAGAAGGAAATTCTGCCATTTGGGACAACATGGATGAACTTGGAGGACGTTATGGTAAGTGAAATGAGCCAGGGACAGAAAGACAAATACTGCATGATCTCACTTATATAAGCATACTAAAAACTGAACTCAGAAAAGCAGAGAGTAGAGTGGTGGTTACCAGGGGCTGAGAGAGGAGAGGCAGGATGGTCAAAGGGTACAGGGTTTCATCTGGACAGGAAGAACTATGTTCTAGTGACCCATTTCACAGCACAGTGACTGCAGTTAATAATAATGTACTGTGTGTTTCAGAACTGCTGGAGGAGCAAGTTCTAAATGCAATCATCACACAAAATAACTAGGTGAGAGGAAGGAGGTGCTGGCTTTATTTATTGGACAACAGATACACATATCACAGCTTCACACCATATCCCATGAATGTGTGTATTTATTATTTGTCAATTAAAAATGAAATATGAAAAAAAGCAGAGAGAAAGGGAGTTAGAAGAAAGAGAAGGAAAAAGGAAAAGAGAGAAAAAAAAAGGAAGGAAGGAGTTTAAAAAATAGAGAAAGAGGAAGAGAAGAAGAAAGTGACACCGGTGGGCCTGGTGGATGGGAACATGAGCCAGGAGGGGAGAGGGTCCGGGCTCCAGTCTGGGCTGTCACTCACCAGTTGCGTGGTCATGGGCGAGAACCCTGGTCTCCTCTCTGTGCAGGCCACACCTGCGGTTGTGTTACATGGGGCCACCCCATCTACCTCTCGGGGTCATTGTCGGGCTAAATGATCTAATGCTGCAAACTACACGTTGTGCCCTGTTGGGCACCAGGAGCACCTGATGGGCGGAGGCTGCTAACATTGTTTATCCTTGTAATAATTCTCAGGACAAGAATTCTGGTCCTGTTTTACCAAAAGGTAAATTGAAGCTTGAGAGGTGACGAGCGTCCATCTAAGGACAGCGCTGGTCAGTGAGCACAATGGCACTAGAAGTGAGTTTATGACGTCAGATCTGGCCTTGCTTCCTAGTGACACAAATGCTCATGTGGTACTGTCATTTGGATCTAAAGTGTCACTCAAGGCTGATGTGTTAAAGGACTGGTCCCCAGTTTGGCAATCTTGGGGGTAGTGGGGCCGAGGGGGAGGGTCGAGGCCTTTGGGCACTTGCTCTTGAAGTGGGTTGTGGGACCTTCCCCCTCTTCTTCCTGTCTCTCTGTTGCACCTCGACCTGAGGTGAAGGACTTGCTCCAGCCTCACCACAGTCCCCAGAACGAGAGGGCAGTCACTCATGGGCTGACCTCCAAGACGTGAGCCAAAATAAACCTTTTCTGTCACAAGCTGATTATCTCAGGTATTTGTTACAGTAACGGAAAGCTGACTAAAATATGCGGTTAAAAAAAAGTAGTAGATTCAAAAAAGGGCTGTGATATTCTGTATTAATTTTACCTTAGTCAGGCCACACCTGTCATTCCATCAGTTCTGGATGTAACACTTCGAGAGAGATAATACCTGTCTTAAAGAGGCAAACATTTCCAGGAGGCTCCCTGGGCAGGACCTGGATCTCTGCCTGAGCCATGGGAGCAATCCATGGTTCTAGAGCTCAGAACTCAGGACATGTTTCTGGGAGGCCCTGGCTCTCTCTTCTATGAGGTTTCTGTTTCCTTCAGGCTCACTTCCTTCTAGGTCTGCCCAGCTTGGGAGGAAGGTGGGGAATCTGACCAGGTCTACAGATGGGTTTTTGTACCCTTCCACTGGGACTTGTGTGTGTTTCTGGCCAATGAGGCATGGGTGGAAACAATACCAGTGTCTTGAGCCAATTGTCTGGACCACACGTACCCGAGGCTTGAGTGAGTGGTGGCTCCCGGGCAGTGTTGATGGGTCTCCCACTGGGCCGGACCTCTGCTGGGGAGAGAGAGTGGGAGAAAACAGCATCAGCCTCTGGTTCACACTCTGTTGGAAAAATAATGGCCAACTGTGCCATGTGAGGTCAAGGGTCCTCTGAGATCTGCGTTGGAGTCAGCTCCTAGACAAGGAGGTGGACTGCTTTGATCTTCTGGTGGTGCTGTGGCCCCATCTCAGAATAATAAAACAAAGAACTGCAAAGGAAATCAATTATATCAGTTACAGTTATTAAAATAGCGAACGGGGCCCTAGGAGATAACCATACTTGTGATTCTTCTCTATTACTGTGTTAAATAACTAGGGGAACAGCACCTACCATAATCTTGAAGTAGGAGAAAAAGTGGAAATGGAACTACCATAGGATCCAGCAATCTCACTCCTGGGTATCTGCCCGGTGGGAGTGACGTCAGCATGCCAAAGGGAGGCCCACACGCCCCTGCTCACTCAGCACCATTCACAGCAGACACAATATGGAATCAACCTACCTGTCCATCATTTGTGCGCATGTGCGCGCACACACATGAATGCTATTCAGCTTGTAAAAAGGAGAGGCTGTCCTGACAACATGAGGATAGTAAGTGAAATAAGCTAAGTACAGAATGCAAACTACTGCATGAGCTCACTCCTTTTTTTTTATATTCATGCAGAAATATAAAGAAGTCTAACTCTAGAAACAGAAAGTAGCATGATGGTTCCCAGGGGCTGGGGCAGTGAGCAGGTGGAGCTGGGGAGATGTTTCAGTTAGGAGGAACAAGTTCAAGATTTATTGTACTTGGTGGTGAGCATAGTCAAGGACAATGTATTGTATATTTGAAATTGCTAAGAGAGTAGATTTTAAGTGTTAATTGGCTTGGTTTAGCCATTTCACAAGATATACTGACACCAGACCATCATGTCATATACCTATTTGTCAACTGAAAATAAAGAATGAATTGGATGAAAAAAACTGAAGTCATGAGGCACCACTGACATCCACTTTGGATGGCTGTGCTAAAAAAGATGGACGATAATAAGCGTTGGCAAGTATGCAGAGCAATCAGAACCTGGGTGGATTGCTGCTGGGAATCCAAGATGGCGCAGACACTGTGGAGAACAGCTTGGCAGCTTCTCAACATGTCACACAAAAAGTTACCATTCTACTTCTAGATGTATACCCAAGAGAATCGAAAACATCCACACAAAACATACACATGTGTGTTAACAGCAGCATTTTTCATAATAGCCAAGAGGTAGAAACAATCAAAGTGTCCACCAATGGATGCATGGACAAACAAAATGTAATATATACACACCATGGAATATTATTCAGCTATATAAAAGGAATGAGATTCTGAGACCGCCAAAACGGGGATGAATGTTGAATACATTATGCCAAGTGTGCATAAACCAGACACAAAAGGACAAACATTGTATGATGTCACTGACATAAGATATTTAGCACAGGCAATTTCACAGAGACAGAGAATATAACAGAGGTTACCACAGGCTAAAGAAGAGGAAGAATGGGAGCTACGGTTTAATAGGCACAGAATTTCTGTTTAGGATGATGAAAAAGTTCGGGAAGTGGATCATGGTGATGGCTGAATGATACTCTGAATGTATCCAATGCCACTGAATTGTACACTTGAAATTTTATATTGTGTACATTTTGCCACAACAAAAAATGAGTAGTAAATGTACTTTTAAAAAGAACCCTTGTATCACTGCCACATGTGGAAACACAGAAAGGATGAATGTCATGTTGGACCCCAACATGTGTACCCCATACATATACACAAATGTGTCAATTAAATTTTAATAATCAAAAAACTGAAAAAGCAAATATTGCTTTCTATAAAATTTACAATAATCCATACAATGAAAATAAAACAGTGTTATTCTGATCATCAAGCTCTCTGTTTGGGCGGCAGAATGGCCAAGTAGTTCAGAGCATAGACTCTGAAGTTAGACTATCAGAGTTTGGATCTTTCACTTTACCAGCTGGTGATCTTGGGCCTGTTACTTAACCTCTCTGTGCTCCACATTCCTCCCACATTAAATAGAGGTAGGACCAGCACTGCCCCACAGGACGATGAGGATTGGATGAGCTAATACACACAAAGTGCATGTGGCAAGTCAGCTCCTACAGGAGTTCAATTCTATTCCAGCACAAACTGATGTTCCACCTTAGATCCTTTCACTTAAGACCAGACTCTTACTTCACCTTCTCCAGGAAGCCTCCCCTGACTTCTCCCTCCCGGCTGTTTAGCATCCTTCCTCCCCATTCCCTCGGTGTTCAGCTCATGGCTATGTTCCTCCAGGTCCTGTTACACCTGAGGACACGTCTGTCTCTGGTCAGGTATGAGCTCCTTTTAGGCAGGGCTGTGTCTCGCAGCGCTGATCCTGCACAGTGATGATGCTCAGCACACAGAGAAGGAGCAGATGAAGAAGCGGAAAGGGCTGGCAATGGCGGGAGGAGACGGTTTGCTCTGATCTGAACATCGAGCACCACACACGTGTACTGAAACACCACGTGATACCTCAAAACATGCGCAATGTTTTATACATTAGCTAGAAACTAACGGGGGTCTGGGACATCTCTGTGCGCATGCGCCATGCGTCCTTCCAATCTGGTGGAAGAGCAGGCTTTCCACCCGTGCCTGGTGATGAGCGCCCCCTGCAGGTGTGCCTGCGCCCCGGCGCAGCTGGAGAGGCACCACGGGGCTGGCGGCAGGCGCCCCCGGGAATGCTCCCGTGGGGTCTCCTGGAGACGCGGCACCTCACAGCAGCCAGCCAGGGTCCAGCTCCTGGAAATCCCTCTCCTTCCTTCCTTTTGCCTGTCAGCCCAAGCGCAGCGTCCCCTCTGCTCCCACCCGGGGGGCTCCGAGCGCTCTCACTCACCCAGGCAGATGGGCGGCTTGCCGGTCCAGCTGCCGTCCGCCCGGCAGGTGCGATGCTCCGAGCCGCCCTTGAGGGAGAAGCCCTCCTGGCAGGAGTAGATGAGCGTGTAGCCCATGGAGGGCAAGTCCAGGGCCCCGACGTTGGCATGGCTCGGTGTCTCCGGCTGCTTGCAGTGGTGGGCTGGCGGGGGAGGACGCTGTTAGACCCGAGGACAGTGGGGTCCTGGGGGCCTTTCCCACCATTCCTGTTCTAGATGGGACGTTCCCTTCCTTTCCCTTCTGGGTCCTTTCCTGCCCAGCATCCCCCTCCTTAGCCTCCTCTTCTAACCCCAGACTTGGGGTCTCTCGGAATGGCCATGATGGCGATCATGTGGCTGTTGGCTTGTCAGCCCTGGAGAGTCTAAGCCTGCGTCACTGCCTTCGAATTCCAGGAAGGCTTTCCTGTGGAGACATCTGGAGCCCTGGGGGGCAGGCACTGCACAGAGGGCAGCACTGGGGGGGGGGGGGGGGGGGGGAAGCCCGAGCTCGCTGCCATTCAAGGCATTCAGAGCAGGGCACATCCCTGTGCCCAGCCGGGAAAGGACGCAGTGGGGCTGCACTCACGGACGCAGTCAGGCGGGGTCCCGCTCCAGGTCAGGTTGGGGAGGCAGGTCCTGGTGGTGGAGCCCTGAAGCAGGTACCCTTTCTGACAACGGAAGAGCACCGTGCTTCCAACCTGTGGCAAGGACAGAGGGTCCCATCATCTCTTTCCAGCCAGGGAAGCCCCTCACCTGACCACTACTTCCCCTAAGTGCCTGCCCACACTGGCCTCTGCCTGCAACTCAGGCTCCTCTACCTGGTTAACCCTCACAGTTTGTGATGGCAGATTGGAAAGCATTTTGTACCATGTGACCAGCTGTTCAAAACTACATTATCGCTTGTGTGTCCCTTTCTTCTTCGAAGCTATAAGTTCCCCAAGGATGGGGGACTTGCTTTCTTCACAGATGCCCCTTCCCCCCATGCAGTTCTGTGCTTCCTACATCTCATTCACAGAACAGCCCCTCCCTCCCATTACCGGCTGCTCAGCTGCCTTCCCCACTAGGTCACCTCCACTAGCTCCCACTGTCCCACTCCATACTCCTGCAGCCACAGCCCGCCTCTCCCTCTCCAGTCCACTTGGCAAGCTGTGGCCACCGTTTCCTACACCGTAACTCGGACTGCACTACTTCCCAGCTCAAATGCTCCTGCGTCCCTGTCACCTCCTGGAGCAAATTCAAATGCGACGTGAAATTCCTTAATTTCCACTCCCTTCCAAACCCAACCTCCTTCCTCTTAGATTTCATCATCCGATTCAGCAAACAGCAACTTTATGCACCAGGTGCGCAGATCAAAAACCTCAAGTCACTTCAGATTCTTTCAACGCTGCAATCCAATGCATCCCCAGGTCCTCCTAGCCCTGTGGAAGGGCACTGTGCATGCAGCGTACCCCAAAAGCTCCACTGCTCTCCCCCTGTCCCTGTGCTCACACAAGGCCACCCTTACTTTTCACCTGAGTCACCACAACAATCATTGGTAGCAAGGATTGAACTCAGGGGCACTCGACCACTGAGGCACATCCCCAGCCCTATTTTGCATTTTATTTAGAGACAAGGTCTCACTGAGTTCCTTAGGGTTTTGCTTTTGCTGAGGCTCGCTTTGAACTTGCGATCCTCCTGCCTCAGCCTCCCGAGCCGCTGGGATTACAGGTGTGCGCCACCGTGCCTGGCCTAAGTGCTTCTATTCTCACCCCTCTGCTCTTTAGTCTCAAATTGGCAGCCCAAAAGATGATGCTTCCAGTGACTTTTCAAATAAAGCCCAGGAGAGTTACACTGGCCTCAGGGCCCTGCATGGCTTGGCTCAGGCCCCTCATTGCAAAAATTAGTGTGCATGATCTGAAACATACAGAAGGAGACAGGAACCACGGGGACAGGGAGCACGATCATACCACAAGCACCATCAGAGCCACTGTGCAGCTGAAGGGCTGACGCTCTAACGGGCTGGTTGTCACAGCCCGTGCTCCTTCCCTGCCCCGATCCTCGAGCCCCTTTCAGCGGTGACCGCTCTCCTGGATTCTGTGTGTTCAGTTTCCTCACCCTGCTAAATAGTAATCCTACCACATCAACGTGTAATATATCTCTAAACAATTTAGTCTTACTAGTGTAAATCTGTATGTCACCTTTGTCCTCAACACGCGTCCCTAGGATGCGTCCATGCGGTGCATTCATTTTCCCTGCTGTGTAACCACCCATTCTGTGACTGTACCACAGTTTTCCTTGTTCCATGGTAACATGTGCAAGAATGTCTCGAGGCCGTAGTTTATAGTGGAAACTTTGCACCCCACAGAAACTTCTGGTGAGGTGTGTGTCTGCCCTCAGCAGCCAGAGCCAAGGGGCTTCTGAGGCTCGCCCAGCCCTCTGACTTCACCTCTCCTCCTGGGCTGCTGGCTGCAGACTGGCTGGCGGCCTGCTGTGGCCCTGGCTCAGCCAGGAATGTTGCCCTGCTTCACACAGGACTGCCCTTCTCACTGTGGGGGCCACAGCTCAAATGCCACCTTTAGGAGGGCTCTTCCCTAACTCCCCGGCCTAAAATAGAAACCACCCCCTTCAAGCCCCGGTATCCCTGTGTGGTGCTGTGCACTCGTGGAAGTGATCTTGGCGGCTGGTTTATTGTCACCAACCAGGCTGCTCCATCAGGGTGAGCCCCTTGCCTGCCTGTTCATCCTGCAGTCCCCACATCTGGAACCGCTCAGGGCAGCGAATATCTGCTGCGTGAGCACAGATTGGGGGAGTAAGTGACGTCACTCGGCTAGGGCCCAGGCTGGTCTTCCCAGGTTGGTCCCTGACACCTTCTTGGGTGTGTCTGGGCCCTAGATAACTGATCTGCCTTGAGCACTCCCTGTCCTTCTGCTTCCTTTCCTCTGTCCAGCGCCCCTCCTCCCATGGCCTGCACCCTCGGGATGCTTCCCACACTCAGTGTCATCCTGCAGACCTTTTCTGTTTTACCGCATCCTTATCATTCATTGGCTACACAATTTTGCAATGGGCGGTTGCACTGCAATTACATTTTATCATAAATCGGATGTTAGGCATTTTCTATTATAAAGTTACCCGTGACTTTTTTTTCATGTGTATTATTTCCTTAGGATAATTTTCTAGGCATGTCTTGATCTGCCTGCTGGCCCTTGCTGACTCCCATCACTCAGAATAGGCCCTGTGTCTGTGGCCGGGTTGTGGGTGCCTTGCGGACAGGAAGTCTGTCCGTCTCATGCATTTCAGTCTTTCCACAAACGTCCCACCCTGACCCTGGGGCTGCTGGGCAGTTGGTGGCACTGCAAGCCATCTGCCTCCTCTGCTTCCTCCATGTCTTCCTGTTTCGGAAGGGCGCTCCCGTGGAGTGTGGTTCAATTGACAGAGCGCTTCTTCTCTCCAATTTCAAGGTCTTGTCTTGCCCTTGTGCTGTCCCCAAGAAGGTCCCTGAGTCTTCTGGTGCTGATGGTGACAGGAAGGGACAGGAGGCAGGAAGACCCAAGCTCGGCCAACCTCCTTACCTGGTAGCCTTGGGAATTGTTCTGAATCCCGAACTGCGGCACGCCGGGGTCAGCACACACGGTCAGCGTGGGATCTGGATGGCCAGACAAAGAAGCAGACCCCACGGTCACCCACGCTCTCACTGCCGCTCACTGTGATGGATGGATGTGGAAAACCAGGCCACATCCTGAAGCCCCCACCTTCGGAGGCGCCACCCATCTGAGAGCCCTGATGGCTCCCCCAGACACTAACTCTCATCCTGCTCGCAGAACCCGGAGGAGCAGGACCTGTCCCCTACTGCAGATGAGACAGGAAAGGGGAAAATGCTCTCGGTCCCAGAGAAGGACCCCTCCCTGCCCAGCCCAGGCTCTGCCCTATGGGCCTCACCTATGCAGCTGGGCTGCGTGCCACTCCATGTCCCATCCGACTGACAAAACCTCCTCGGAGAGCCCACCAGCACCAGAGGGGGATGGCAGGAGTAGGACACAGATGACCTGTAGGAGAAGCCTCGGTCCTCTCTCCTCCCACGGGGCGGGACCCCAGGATCTCCGCAGAACACAGCTGGGAAAACACGGGAAAAGGCCGGTCTAGGTGGCTTTCTAGAACACAGGCCTGCACCCTGCTCTGCTCTGCCTTTGTTCTAGTTCCTTCTAGGTTCTACCTGAACTCCAGAACGGGAGCAGTTTCCACTTGCCTCTGTGCTGCTGCCACGAATCTCCCCTCCTTTTCACACTCAGATAGCCTACCAATCACTATCTAAGGAAAGGAGTGGCATTTCAAGGAGTTTGAAACACTGAGGCCGGGCTGCGGCTGGAGCTCCGTGCCTACCATGCTTGAGGCTGTGGGTTCAGTCCCCGTGGGGCAAAGTAAAACAAACAAACCCTGCAGTCTCACTGTTTCCCCTATTTTTATGCGTATCCCCTTCTTCCTTATTCAGTTGTGTGTATACCTGTGCTTGGTTGCAACTCAGCACCCACAGGACTGCAAATCGTGTTTCATTCACTCATCATCCTGAAAACATCTTCTATGTTTATAAAATCATCATTTATTGGCGACACAATTTTGCAATGGGTAGTTGTACTGTGATTACATTTTTGGGGGTACTTGGGATTGAATCCAGGTGCACCTAACCACTGAGCCACATCCCAAGTCCTTTATATTTTTTATTTTGAGACAGGGTCTTGCTAAGTTGCTGAGGCTGGCTTGGCACTAGCGATCCTCCTACCTCAGCAGCTTCCTGAGTAGCTGGGATGACAGGCGACTGCCACATGACCCAGCTGTAATTGCATTTTATCATAACTCTGACGTTAGGCACTTTCTATTATAAAATTATACATGACTTTCCTTTTACATGTATTATCTTTTCCAGATAATTTTCTAGATTTTCTAGGAGAGCACTTGTCTTCTAAGGCTTGAGCATGGTTTCAGCCCTTGATGTGTAGTGTCAAACTTGTTTGAAAAGGGTTTACATTTACACTGTGGTGGGTAGTGTATGAGTGTGCCCATTTCACTGAGTTCAAGTTAACATCAGAAGTATCATTAAAGGTTTACCACCAGTGGGCTGGGGATGCGGCTCAGTGGTAGAGCACTCGCTTAGCATATGCAAAGTCCTGGGTCCAATCCTCAGAATTATAAAAAAATTAAAATAAAAATTCACTACCAAAGGCAAAGCTCCCATGGTGGCACTACAAGCATCACTTTGTGCTATGATGTGTGCACACACAGAGCCATGAGGTTCATTATCACATGCAAAATAAAATGGAAGATGGAGCCGGGCACGGTGGCGCACGCCTGTAATCCCAGCACTTGGGAGGCTGAGGCAGGAGGATCGAGAGTTCAAAGCCAGCCTCAGCAACTTAGCGAGGCCCTAAGTGACTCAGTGAGACCCTGTCTCTAAATAAAATACAAAATAGGGCTGGGGATGTGGCTCAGTGGCCAAGTGTCTCTGGGTTCAATCCCTAGTACCCCCCCCCCCCCAAAAAAAGGAAGATGGACCTGTAGCCTATACCCTGGAAATTGGAGATTCTGAGCTGACCAATCAAAAGTCAGCTAGAAGCCCAGTAGACCAGATGTGGTAATATCTGGAAGAGACCACTGGAAGAACAAGACATGTGAAGGCTGACAAAGGGCGGCTCAGCCTTTCTAACAAGCAGTGGGATACCAATTAAAGTGGTGAGACTTCTTTTTAAACTCCTCAGGCTTGGAGATATTTTAAGATATTGGCAAACTCCATCGTGGGTGAGGGCATGGATCAAGGACCATTGTCAAAGTTGCAGGTGGAATGTGAATGGCACACTTTCTAGAAGGCAGTTCAGGGCAACACATGTCAGGAAGTACAGGGGCCCGTCCACTGGCCCAGCAGCTGCCCTCCTCAGACTTTCCCACGGAGTGAGGAAACGGTTTTGCAGGGATATTCACTGCAGAACTGCCTCTAACACGATGAAATTGGAGACAACCTAAACTCATCACCCATAGGAGAAGATGAAACAAATTCTTGTGGATACAGGAAGGAAATTCTCTAAAGTCATTAAAATGATGATTGATGCATAGATCAGTATGTACTAATAGAGGAGGTGTTGATGGAAAGGACTTGATGGCCCATCAATGAATACAAGTCATGAAATAGCACGCATAGCATGATCCAGTGCCATTTACAGAGACTTGGATGCATATCACTATATTTGAAAAATACAAGGGATCCATGTGGAGGCAGAATCCGAGGCCTGACTATGGCTTATCTTTGAGAACTATTATTTTCCAATGCAGTACAGTTTCCTTTTGCAATGGCCATAACTCATGGTTTGCTTTGTGTGTGTGTCTGTGTGTGCGCTGGTTATTGAGTCCAGGGCTCCACTCAACCACTGAGAGTGGTACCTCCAGCCCCTATCACACCACACAGTGTTAAAAAGCAATCTGGCTATTTCTCAAGAGGAAAAGCAAGGTTGCTGAGTCCACACTCAACTCTGAGATGTACCAACTTTCAAACGTCTCCCTGATGCTTGTGTGAAGGTCAGAGGTGTTAACCATGAACCAAGTGCCTGTGTCCACTTCTGGACTGCTGGCCCTAATCCCTGCTGAAATTCCCAACTGCAACAAAAATCTTAGAGGTACCTAAACAGTATCTTGAGCATGTAGATTGTTTTTTGCAGAATTACCTAAATGTCAATTAGAAAGAAAAAATAGGTTCTACTGTTTACTCAAAGCACAGACGAGGAGAAAAGCTTCCAGAGCCCATTCACTGGGTGCGTCAAAAAAAAAAAAAAAAAGAGACCAGCAGTCTGCTTCTCTAGGGACCTTGGTCAGGAACAGGTCCTGGAATGGACTTGGGGCTCATCAAGACAAAACCGGGCCAGGTGGATAAAAATTAGTGTCTTACCAGAAAATCATGGCCCTCCAGCAAGGCATTCCATGCAAGGTATTCTCCACAAAGATGGGTGTGTTCCTAGCACTGGCTGTCCCCAAATCTTTGGATATTGCTCCCTTCAGGTGAAGAAACACCTTCCAATATCTGATTTAATTCCTGTCCACTGTGACTCCAGACAGTAACCCAAACCAGGGCTCAATCAGCTATTCCCATTTTCTTCCTCTAAACTTCCTTTCCTCCCTGACACTATCTTTGACGCAGCTCTTCCCTGGTTAGAGGGCTACTTACTCTAGTAAGTGGAGCTCTGAGGAGGGGAGGGGAGCAGCCATCAGATAGGATGCACCCAAGGCTTGTGAGCCACTTACGGAAACACTGAGGCAGCTCCCCGGTCCAGGATCCGTTTCCTTCACAGGTGAGCACCGCTGGGAGGGAGAGCTGGTACCCTTCCAGGCAGGCGTAAGTCACGCTCGAGCCCCACATGAAGTCAGATCCCACCACCTTCCCATTGGGGATGAGCTGAGGCGGCTTGCACATGATAGCTGTGGGGAGACCAGAGCATGCTGAGTCCTGGTGCTCTCCTGGGGAAATCAGCCCTGCCACCATCATGGACTCCACTGGGTCCCCTGCACCAGCTGGAAGTCTGGACCCAGCAGGAAGGAACCCTCCTACTGGGAAGGGCCTCTGTTCTTGCATCTGAAGTGTGCCAACCCTGTCTTCTCTGTGCACAGCTTTCCCAGTGATGTTTAAAACCAGGACTTACCTTGGTATCTTCCATCTCCCACCTGACAGATGTTTAGGACCAGTCCTCACCTTGGACCCTTTCCCCATAGGATGGCAGGGCTCTACTTTGCCACCCCTCCCACGTCTCACTTGTGTATCCTCCGGCCCTCCGTCCACACCTTCGGCCCTCAGACGCACCTTTGCAGACTGGCTTTGTTCCATTCCATGTTCGGTCCTTGGTGCAGCTCAGCACAGACACCCTGTGTGACTCCATCATGTAGCCAGGGATACACTGGTATGTCACAGTTTTGTTGTACCTGAAGTCATTGCCCAGCCGGAGGCCATTGGCTGGGATCCCAGGGTCACCACAGTTTATGACTAGGGCAAGAGAAATACAGCATTGTTCACCCGGACCCCACTGCTTCTCAGCATTCCAACGCCATGCCTACCACTCCCTGCACATGTCCAGGGAGGAAAAGTGTCAGATTGGTGATGCGTTCACAAGTTCCCAGTTGGGCAATGCCCATTATAAAGTCTGCTGAGTCAGTTCTCCCTGACTGGCCTCCCTGTATCCCTGCTGTCCCTGCCCAAACCATCTTGGGCTTTGAAGATCACCCTTCTTATTCAAAACCACCCCCGTAAGAGGAAGTCTGTTCCTAAACGGGGCTAGTGCCCAGGGGGAGGGGGTTTCTAGGTTGAAGACTCTAATCTGTGTTGACGGATCACATAAGACAATCTGCCCGCCCAGAGAGCATCTTATCACCTGCCATTCTGCCTAGGAGGCCTCTGTGGGCCAAACAGCCTGGAAGCAATGGTCCCACCTCTGTTGTGGTATCAAGCAATGGATTCAATAAACCGGGGTCTCAGAACTGGACACAAGACTTCAGATGGGCTTGAAATCACAGATTGGACTTAGACAGGGAGAAGGTTTTCAGATTTTCTCTTCCCATCTGGGCCCCAATGTGTCTGACCTTCCCGGGAAAAGGGTCTGGGTTACCCTTGAGAGGAACAAGGAAGGAGTGGTGAGACTACAATGCTCAGGAGCCAAGCCATGGCAGGGGTGGGTCCAAGGAAGAGAAGGCAGGAATAAAGGTGGCAGATAGTGGCAGCTTTGAAGTGGAAAAGGGGATCAGGCTTAGCCTGAGGGTTTTGCCCCAAAAGAAAAAGCAAAGTCCATGGAACTGGATAGAGCCTGAGAAAGGGCCAGTGTATATTCTCATCTCTCTGAGCCTCGGTCATCCCATATCTAAAATGGGGCTACTAGGAGCTACTTCCTGGGGTTGTGGAGAAAATCAAATGACATATACATTGAAACAAAGC
Source organism: Glaucomys volans (assembly GCA_020662805.1). Taxonomy (NCBI): domain Eukaryota; kingdom Metazoa; phylum Chordata; class Mammalia; order Rodentia; family Sciuridae; genus Glaucomys; species Glaucomys volans. The sequence goes on along the minus strand of JAJEJO010050616.1, from coordinate 206,137 downwards.
AAGGAGCTCCTGGCTGTCACACACGCATGCTCAATAAGCAGAAGCTTTGCTTCTTGAGTAAGACTTTGTACGAGTCTTCCTCAAGCTCAACTTCCACCACTGCAAGTAGGTCCTGCGGACAGTCTTCTTCAGCAAGGAAGGGACAATTGCACGGGCCACCATTTGCTTGGCTCTCACCTGTGCACTCGGGGTCACTGCCTGTCCAGGTGCCATTGACAGAGCAGTGTCGGCTGAGCAGGCCCGTGGCATAGTAGCCTTCCCGACACTCGTAGACGATGGAGCTGGAGAACACCAGGCCGTCGCTGAACATGACTCGGGCATTGCTTGGAGTCCCAGGGTTCCCACAAGAGATCACTAGGAAGCCAAAACAGCACATTATTCACCAGACAATGGTGATGCCACCTAGGGGACTGAGGACAGCCTGGAGCAGAAGTCCCACGCTACCTAAGGACCCTGTGGATGGAGACGCCCCGCATGCCGCTTTCACATCTGACCATCTCACCCCTGGAAGGGAAGGAGAGACAGTATTTTTTTTTAATTTCTAAAAAATTGATATTTTTTTAAAAAGAAAATAAGACTATATATTTTATGATCATACTAAAAATTTTACACAATTCCTTAATATTACCAAATATTCTATCAGTGCTTAAATAATTTTCTCACTTTCTTTTTCCTCTCTCCTCCCACCCCCCCGCTTTTTTTTTCAGTTGGTTTGTTTGACTCAGAATCCAGATAAGGCACCCATGGCATTTAGCAGACACATCTTTAGGATTTGAATCCAGAGACTACTGTTCCCTCCCCCCATAATGGATTTGTCATGGAAATCAGGGCATCGGTTCTGCAGAACTGTGCACTTTGTGGATTTGGCTAATTGCATCAATTAGGTGTCCTTTAATATGCTCCTCAGTCTCCTGTAGTTCCCTGTCATTGCCGTCTACATTCTGTCAAGGGTACTTGGTGGTTTTCTCTCTCCTGTTGCACTGGATCTGAAGGCACGGAATGCCCACTTGCTTTTCCCTTCCTGATGCTGAGTCTGATCGAAGGTCACAGGTTTGCTTGTCTATTCTGGTTTTATAAAAGTTCCCCTTAATTTTTCACTTAATGGTTTTTAGCAGCAATTGATGATCACTGGCCAGGTTCATTATGTCATTAGGGGTTAGAAAATGGTGACATTCTAATTATCATTCTTTCTGTGTTAGAGTTCTTTAATAAATTTTCTATCATCAAATATTTGCTTATCCTGAAATGCAGTTCATACAGGAAGATCAGATAATGCTTAATTCTTTTTCTTTTTGTCAGATGCCAGAATAATGAGTGTGTTCCCTAGCATGTTTCAAAGGTGACCAATGAATTTACTTAGGAATCATTTTTTTGAAAAATAATTGCTTTCTTTTTAAAAATATTTTTTAGTTGTCAATGGACCTTTATTTATTTATTCATATGCCATGCTGAGAATTGAACCCATAATGCCTCAACACATGCTAGGTAAGCACTCTACCACTGAGCTACAACACCAGCCCTTATTTAGGAATCATTTTGAATTCATGGATTTAAATCTATTTGCTTGTTACCATCCATTGTCATTATTATTCTTATTGATGCTCACATTATCCCATGTTTGGCCAATAGGAATCTCTTCGAGTTGGCTCTTGTGTTCCTTTCACATGACCCCAGTTATTTTTGGTGGATTCTTTGCTGGAATGATAAGATATTCCATGTTGATATTGTATATTCCTTGCCTTAGCCCTGGAATCAGATATTTCTCCAAAGAACCTGGTTCCTTCCAATGGAGAATGGATTTGGAGGCCATAATCTGGACACTAAAGCTACTCTTGCTACTGGGTAGCCATTGAATCTAGACTTTACAGTGGCTGGAGCTGGGAAAATAACTATTTAAACTGAAAATATGTTAAGAGTTTATATTGATATTGCCAACCCAAATTAAGAATGAGGTTTCTCCTTAATTTCTTTATTTTTATATTGTGGCTCTTAAATGCCAAAAATCTTGGTTCTTTTTTTTTTGGGTGGGTAGGGGTTACTGGGGATTGAATTCAGGGGCACTTGACCATTGAGCCACATCCCCAGGCCTATTTTCTATTTTTATCTGGAGACAGGGTCTCATTGAGCTGCTTAGTGCCTCGCTTTTGTGGAGGCTGGTTTATTGAAGTTGCAATCATTGTACCTCAGCCTCCCAAGCCAGTGGGATTACAGGCCTGCACCTCCGCGTGCCCACCAAAATCTTGGTTCTTAATAACAGTAAACAGTTTGTCTTTGTTTTATTCCATATACATTAAAGTATTTAATACGTAATATTTTTAGAATAGTGATATTGATATTGTTACTAACATTATGATTGCTGAAAACAGTTTAACAATTGTTTGCAGTTCTTTTGTCCTTGAAGTATATACCATAACAAATTCCATTTTTTTTTTCAAGCCAGTTGAAATAGTTCTCTGGGTTATTTAATCACCAACTTGATACATAGTTCGGTTTTCTTATTCCTATTAAGATTTTGATATTAAGAGAGTACATGTTTCTAATCTTAGATGAAATTTAATTTTTAAGAATTTACATTTATGTAATTTTGTAAGAATGTACATTTACCAAGGTAAAATCTTCATAATGATTCCTATATAATTAACATAACAGGCTCTGACATCCATTCATCCAACAACTGCTTGTGCTCCCCAGGTGCCCAGAGTACAGGAGTATACAGTGTCTCCTGCCCTGGAGGAGCTTAGTCTATTCTTAAGAAACCGACCTATCATCAGATGAATTAAATTGTGAACTATGACATAATAAGTGCCATCCTTAATGGGGGTGGGGAGCATTAAGAAGGGAGCAGCCGACTGGGGCTGGAGATAGGAATCTGAGGAGACCCTGTAAGGAAAAGTAGGAGCTTGTCAAAAGAAGACACAGGAGCTGTAGATACTCTTTCTCTGTCTCTCTCCATCCCTCTCCCTCTCTCTAAACACTCACTGCCAGGTCCAAACTCTTAACTGCCCAGTTTCTGACCCTGAACACTCCTGACCTGGTAACTGACTCCACCCTAGAATCTGAATACATGAAATGGGACATAGGACGCAGGTCATGGGGATGTTGAAGAATACAAACCTCTTCTGCCACACCTACAAGATTCCACAGAAACTAGCATTGCAAACAGCATATCCAGCAAGGCAGGGCTTTGGGTGGACAAGTGGGAGGGACCCTGACTCATGTCTCATTTCCTGGGCAGATGTCCCCAGGTTCTAGGCCAGGATGACCCCATGGTTCCGTGGGACTGCTCCGGGGCCTTTCCCAGCAGCCTGTGTTGTGCCTGCTGCGTCCCCTCTCTTCCTCTGGGACTAGTGCTTTCCTGTTTGGTCCTCTGGGGACCTCCAATCCTACTTCTTCCCTGTCTCTTACTCCACTCAGTAACCTGCTCCTTCCTTGCCCATGAGATGCCAAGGCCCATCATTTCCACTGCCCACATTCAGCCTCATCTGCTTTGCCCCTTCTGCCAACATCTCAGCTCCTGGTCAAACCCCAACCCCAAACCTAATGCACCATCTACCCTGCCTTCACCTATGTGGCAAAACGCAGTTGGACAAACAGCCTGGAGCTGACAGCTCTCGCTTGAATTAGTGACCCTCACCCTAGGTAAGCTCTCAGTGCTGTGGCAATGACATTTCCCTGCCCGTCCCCATGCTACCTTACTAGATGACCATTTCATCCCAACTCCTCTCTCCTCCCCATCTTCCCGCTCAACCTCACTCTTGGCTGTTCAGCTTGCCCTCTAACTAGCAGAGCACTTGCAGGCTCTGAGATTTGGGGACCAGCCACAAAAAGTGGGACTCTAGAAAGAGAGCATTTAGAATCAATTCTCCATCCCCCAGAAATTTAGGAGTAGTGTGGAAAAATATAATTTCCCCCAATGGTGTGACTGTCCAAGACATCATTGAGGGACCATGTGACTTTTAAAGGGTTTTTAAAAATTTTGATTGTATTTCTTTTGGCATTTTGCATGTTTGTTTAGCATAGTGTCTTCCCCTGGACTGTGAGCTATGACGAAGCAGGCTGTGTCGCAGTCTGTTCAGCTGCTATAACACAATACCACAAACCGGGTGCCTTATAAACGGCAGAAATTTACTTTCACAGATCTGGAGGCTGCTCCAAGATGGAGGGACTGGCAGATTCAGTGTCTGGGGAGAGCCTGCTCTCTGGTTTAAGGATGGTGTCTTCCTGCCATATCCTCACATGGCAGAAGGGGAAGGGAGCTCTCTGGGGTCCCTTTTACAAGGGCACTACTCCCATTCATGGGGGCTCTGGCCTCATGACATAATTACCTCTCAAATCCCCACCTCCTAATACCATCCCCATGGTGATAGTTCTTAGCATGAATTTTGGCAGGGCTCGGGGTGGAAGGAGCAAACGTTCAGACCAGAGCAGCACATCTACCTTGGTCACCACTGTGTCCCCAACAGGAAACACAGCATTTGCACACAACTGTTGAATGAAAGAGGACTGAAGGAGTGAGTCTTTTTGGCTTCCTCCATGTAGACGAAGTGGGACCACTACTGGGAATGAACCTGAGCTCTCTGCTCATGCCCACTCTATTTGCCAGGCCGGGGGTTGGAGTGGGACCATGGGTTTCTCTACGAGGGCAGGAGCCTGGACTAGAAGCGGGAGCAGAGGGGCGTGCTGGGGCTGGGCTAAGGGGAGAAGCAGAACGGTCACATACATTACCTCCACACTCAGGCTGCGTGCCGCTCCACGAGCCGTTGGCCTGGCAGATGCGCTCTGACGATCCCCGGAGCACGTGGCCGGCTTCACAGCTGAAGCGCATCAGACTGCCTGGAGCAAAGCTGTCGCCCAGACGGATGCCATGGGCCGGGATCCCGGGGTCCCCGCAGACTCCCACGCTGGTTCCTGTGCAGCAGAACCAAGCAGAGACTCCTGGATTGCATGGAGGGAGAGGGAGTGGAGGGCAGGACAGCAAAGGAGATGCGGCTGTTGCTAAGGGGAAGCAGTGACAGCTGAATGTGCGCCTGGTGTGGTACCCGGACAGGCTGCTGCCTTACCACTCAGTGGTCAGAGAACACAAAGATCGGAGGTCTTGGCAAGTCCCTGGGAGCCACACAGGAAGGGGAACAAGAAGGCAGAGGGAAGGCGCTGTGGGGAAAACCATGCCTGTGTTCCTTGGTCCAGGTCCAGCTGGAATTCCAGGGGTCCCGACTGGCCACCTCTCCTTCTCCTTTTTACCTCTTCCCCACCAGCGCCTCTTGCTTCTGTGCCCTTCTCCATTTTTAAGGCCATGGTCTTGATTTAGGTGCTCAACATTCTTCTGCTTGAATGATGGCAGGAACCTCTCAACTAAGTTCCTCTTAAACTCTCCCACTAATCCAACTTCCACTTTATCCTCCAGTCTTAAAAATGAGCAACGGCGAATAATCTGACCTTGTTTCTTTCCTGCAGAAACCTGTACTGGCTCAGTGCCAACAGGACAAAGCCCAAACTCCTTAGCATGACTTTGTCTTCTCAATAGCTCAGCTTGAACCTTGAACCTGGGCTTTTTTGTATCTTCTTAATTCCTAAAAATGTTTTATTTTTAATTGACAAGTAATCATTATACATGCTTACAGGGTAAAAGGTGATGTTTCCACACACATATTGTGTATTTCAAAATGGCTAAAAGAGAGGGTTTTTAATGTTCTTTTTAAAAAATTTTTTATTTGTTTTAATTAGTTATACATGAATTAGTGTTCTTAACATTAAGAAATGATAGCTATTTGATGGTGTGTATCCCAGGCCTTTAATCAAGATTTCCCTACTTATGAATTAGGCCTGCAGGTGAGCTCTGGATTGAGGGTCCTAAGCCCTCACATTGCATTTCACCTCGGTGTTTCATTCCATATTGATCCAGCTCTGATATTGTACAAACCCACTTAAGTGAGTGCTAAGGACCCAAGAGGTGAGGGAGGTGGAGAGCAGGTGACAGAGCCACAGGACCTCACACCTGAGTAAGCAGCACATCTCAGAAACAGAGACAAACAGGAGACACCATCAGTCAGGTCAGGCTGGGCCACGTAAGCCTGAGGAGGAGGAAGATGATGGAGTGAATAGCCACTGCGTGAGACGATCATTGCCCACTGATGTGGTGCGTCTGTCTCCCCATGAACCCACATACCTGAGCATTCAGGTGATACCACTGGACATCCACAGTTAGTCTGTTGGAGTCAAAAAGGTACAGTTCCTGTGTATCCACCACTGACCCTTCGTGGCGTGTCTGCCTTCTGAGTCTTGGAATTATTTCCTTTTCTAGTTGCAGACTGTGAGAATGTGATTTTAACCCCACATTCCCTTACCAAGAAGGGAGCTCAAACATTTGAAAAACTCAACTCAAACATTTGAAAAATGAGGGCCCTTGTCACATTTGGCTAGATTTTCTTTGGGGATTTTCCAGGATGTAGCTCATGCACAGGCAGTTGTGGGTCCCTGGGAGGGTCTTGCAGGTGGTTAGCTGACCCTGGCTGTAGCCAGCACTGGTAGATAGGCTGAGGGTGGGGCTCTCCAGACCTAAGGGCTTGTTTTGACAGAATGACCCAACTGCAGTATTGGGGACTTCTATTTAGATGCTATAAAGGAATCTTGGCCAGAATGTCATTCCATTGGACCAGATAATCAGACAACAATCCTTCACTGAGGAGTCTCTTGGCAAGCTTAATGATACTGCATAGCTGGGCAATGAGCTTCCGCAGTGAGTCTCAAATTCCTGAAATCTCTGCAGGTCCATGTGGCCCAGGGGTGTACCGTTCAAGGACCCAGATTTTGTTACATATCATTTGGGTCCATGGAGTACACAGGATGAGGCTCACAAAATTGACCTAAAATTTTTTTTTAGATGTTGATAGATCTTTATTTTATCCATTTATTTATATGTGGTGCTGAGAATCGAACCCAGTGCCTCACACTGGGTGCTAGGCAAGTGTTCCACCACTGAGCTACAACCTCAGGAATTTTTGAATGTTTATTTCTTAGGGAGAAGGAGATGCTCTTGCAAAGATGACGTCTGCAAACGCTGGGAAGGAGGAACTGGCCCTACTTGGCTCACTGGAGTGTAGCCGCTAGAGCTGCTTCCTGATTGCCTGTTCTTCCCCTCTCTCAATTACTTATCCAAGGCACTGAGGCTGGCTCCTCCCAGGCTTACCATTTACAGAATCCCTCCTCATTCTGCCCTTGGAGGTCTCCACAAGGCTCAGCCTGTGATTCATTTCTCCTAAGTGTCTGCCATCTTTGCTGGATATGGGGCAGTAAGATGCTAACTACTCTTCAGAATATTCAGGATGTCCCCGATGAATGGCGTCCATGTTCTCTGAAGGTTGCTCTCTCGCTTCCTACTTTTTCATGTCCCCAATGTGTCTGCTTGTTTTGAGTTTTGATGTTGTCAAGGAAAACTCTCTTTTTCCACCTGCAGGACAGGCACTCGGGGGGTCATTCAACAATGAAATTTCAGATCGAAATTTGTATTTTGAAGGTTTTCTGGCATAGTTCTGTACCCCAGACAAGAATTGTCTCTGCAGTAGTCCCAGTAGGTCATTTTCCATCTTCCATTAACGCAGCTTGAGAGAAGGGAATGAGAGTTTGGAATAGAAGAGATTTCTGATGCTCTGCTGTTGTGGGCCAGCCACCATGTGGTTGAGCTCCACAGGCTAAGGTGCATGAGGCACCTGACACCTTCCTCTGGTTTCTTTCTCCCCGACTCTGTACTTCCTTTTACAGGAAGAATAAAGATCCAAAGAATAGATCAGGTAGACGTTAAGAAGACCATTAACCCAGGGTCCTGGAGGGAGAAGCTTTGTGTGAAGATTAGCACAAAAGGGACTGGGGCAGATGTGTGCATGGCCCCCTTTCCTCTTGGAATGCTTCTTCCTCCTGGAACTTTCTCAGTGGGTTCCTAGGCAGTCTCAATGCCCTTGACCCTGTCCTTCTCTTACCATCCTCCCCAAAAGTTTAAAAGACACAAGTCAGGAGCCCATTTAGCAGGCCTTCCTTGTCTAAGCTCACGGAGTCCTTGTGGTTCTTCCTAGTTTACTAGTTAGGTAGCCACTAACTCTCTAATTAGATGAATAGGGAAGAGGGTCCAAAGTCCTGGTGACCGTATGTCTGGGATTGTCCTTATGTGTTATAGGCCGGGCTATGGGCTATGGGCAATGGCCAAACAGACTCTCTTTTACCCTAAGCCTCTATGTCACGTAGGAAATGCTTCTTTCATGGGAAAACCCCCGCCTCTGTACCCATCAACAGTTGCTTAGCGTGGCATGTTTGGCAACACAACATGACAATTCTTATACAATGTAAAATTGTTCTCTTTTGGTTCCCATTTTTCTTGGGCAATGTACCCTGTCAAAGAATGTTTGTCTAGATGTTAGTAACCATTCTTTAACTTGTACTCAACTAGAGTCGTTTTGACCCACTTCCCCTTCTGCTTATGATTTTAGATCTTATGATGTTTGTTTACGGTTTTAAATCATAGCAACAGTCACTTACGATTAATGCACTGATATGCTTACTTGTGGTATAAAAAGTGTACTTGCTGTCTGCCTGGCCCACCAGCTGGTGAATAAAGATGCTTCCATCTCCTGCTTTAAGATCGACTCGGTGATTTATTGCAATCTCGACATAACACTTGGGAGCCAATAGCCCTTTGAAATGGTGGCTTAGGATCTCTCCTTTCTGGGGAGACCTAATGAATATCTGGTTCTGAGAGAGTCCTAAATTTTGGTAGACAGGCTTATGGGAATCCCAAACTGCAAGAACAGCTGCATATCTTACAGGGAGGAAGCTTCTCTACTAGGAGGTTGGGATCTTCACCTCTAGAAGGGATCGGGCATGGGAAGGGCTGGGTTAGTTCAATGCCAAGGTAAGCGCCTGAGGAACCTTGAGATACATGAGCAGCTGTCCTCTTGAGGGTGATGTTTCTAATGGGATCCCTTCCTCATGCTTGGCAGGCTTGCCTCAATGACAACACAGCTGTGGGTACTAATTTTTTAGCGTGGTGGTTTTTGTTATGGATGGCACAATTAATTCACTTTCTAATATTTTGCTTTATCATATGACATTACAGATGAAGTTCTGGTTTGGAGAATATGGATGTGGGAGCTTTGGTAGTTCCCTGCATTTCCTATTTTGATAGCATGTCAGTGTCCTTATAGAGATTAGCAGTAAAATTAATTAATAAGAGAAGTCTGGGGACTGTAGTGGGGGCAGCAGGAGGAAGGCCACCCCACTAGACAGCCAGCACATGATAAGAAAGAAGGGCAAGCACTAGGGACCAGGAATCTGAAACAGGGAAGAAAAGAACACTGACATGCTGAACGGTGTGGTGCACTCCTGTGATCCAAGTGGCTTGGGAGGCTGAGACAGGAAGACCGCAAGTTCAAAGCCAGCCTCAGAAACTTAGGGAGACCCTATCTCAAGATAAAAAGTAAAAAGGGCTGGAGATGTGGCTCAGTGGTTAAGGGTCTCTGGGTTCAATTATCCCTGATAAAAAAAAAAAAGCAAAAAACCCCCCCCCCCCCCCCCCGGAGTGGTTTGGACCTGGTATGGGATGGCCAGGAGGTCTTGGACTGTTCTCAGGAGCTCATGGAATCAAGTGTCTGGAGAGGAGTGTGACCTTACAAAGTTGTGCGCTTCCTAATTTTGCAATCTCTTGACTATGGGCGTGGCCAGAACTGACCAAGGGAAGTCCTGGACTCAGAGCAGGACAGTTAGGACCTCTCTGGCTGCACTCTCCCCCTATGAAGGAAGGGGCAGGGTTCCCACCCATCAGTCACGCACACACCGAGGGAGCTAGTCCACCTCCCACCAGCCAGCGTTCCACAGGACCCCTTCCCGGGGCATGCACTGTACCTGAGCAGTGGGGGAGGGAGCCGGTCCAGTGTCCATCCAGCCCGCACATGCGCGTGGCGTTTCCCACCAGAGTCCGCTTGCCCGTGCAGCTGTAGCGCACGACTGCCCCCACGATGTAGCTGTCTCCAGACATTTGGGAATGAGGCGGGGCACCCGGGTGGCCACAGGACACCACTGTGGGGAAGAGCAAACAGCTCAGCACGTCTTGGAGTGGGAGGCAGGGAAGAAGAGGAACCCTTGGTACCTATGGGAGGGAGCTTCCTGCTGGCACACCCATCCCGGTGCCTGCCTCAGCCAGTTTCCCAGCCACAGGACATATCCAAGGTGTCTCTGCAAAGAAAGATGATTCACACAGGCACGCAAGATAAAGAAAGAGAGCCCCCATTCTGGAACCCTCTTTACTGACCATGAGAATGAGGGCCAGTTACAGTCCTTTTCCAACTGCTTCTTACAGTTGTCTCATCAACTGTCACTGAATTGTTCCTTTTTCTTTGCAAGTTCCCCTTCCTGAGACACCAAGGTCTAGCTGGGAAGGCGGTGGTAAGAGCAGGACACCAGAGCTGAGGTGCACCAGCTGGGGCAGGGCGATCTGCCACTGTGGCCGGGCTAGGCCTTCCCTCTGTCCTCCTCACAGGCTGATCGTTTCATTCACTCAACACGTCTACTGCACATCTGTTATGTGCTAGGCACTGTTCTATGTGTTTGGGGGATGAAGTCCAAGCCCTCATGGATCTTATAGTCCAGTGGGAAAGAGATGCTAAAAATAAGAAAATGAATAAGTAATTCCAGGGTGTACTAGGAAGAAAAATAAAGTTGCAAAGGGAAAAAGGTGTTTAGGGTGAGGGGAAGGCACTCTTTTTGAGTGGGGTGACTTGAATGAAGGGAAGGGGCTGCCATGTAAGCTGAGGGGGGAGAGTGTTATGAAGGAAGGGACACGGGTGCAAAGGCCCAGAAGGAGCTTGGTGTGTTGAGCAACAGCAGGAAAACCAGGGATACTGGAATAGAAAGGGCAACTGGAATAGAAAGAGTAGAAGACGACATGGTGGAGGGGTCCCTCCTGGGAGGGCATAGAATTTAGATTTTATTGGAAGCATGATAGGAAACTATGGAAAGAGATGATCCAGTTTACATTTAATATGATTGATCATTCTGGCTGCTGGTGGAGAAAAATCCAGGGTGGAGCATGGAAGAAGGAGTTGTTGCAGTAGTTTCAGAAGAGACGATAATGATTTCCACTAAATCTTGGGGCCTGGTGGGAGGTTCTTGCGGTCCTAACTCATCCAGGAAGGTCCTAGTGCTTGACATGGACGTTGATCAGGACAGGCAACCAGGGATAAAATCTGGGTTGGACCGATGCTGTCCCTGATGATAAAATTTTAACAGGGCACACTGATGGTGTGAATAGGTCTTAGGTACCTTCATTTCTCAGTATGGTCTTAGCGTGTGTTCAACATGCTTCTGAGTGCTTGTCATAGGTTATCTGCAAAGACTCACTAACAATTCCTATCATCAAGGGCTGGAGCCTGTTTCCCATGTCTTTGGATATAAGCTGGGTTTGTGGTCTGCCTTGAATAATGGAAAGTGATGAAGGTGACCTTGGGCCAGTTGTAGCCTCCGTGGGTAGCAGCTTCTACCTTCATGTCTTGGAATACTAATCCCACCATGTAAGGAAATCTGGCCTAGACTATTGAATGAGAAGAAATCATGTGGAGAGAGGGACCAGGTAGGGGAAATCATAATGTCCCAGATTGCAGCCAACTCCATGATCCCTGACATGTGACTGAGGCCATCTTGGATCTTCTAGGCTCTGTGAAGCCACAATGGCCAGTAACATGTGGAGTGGAGATGAGTTGTCTTCACCAAAACCTGCCCAAATTGTCAATCACAGCAATAAAATGATTGTGGCATTAAGCAGCTATACTTTGGGGTGATTTATAACACGACAGATAACTGAAACACAATAAATATGATGTTGGAGGTCTTGAGGGTGAGGAGTTGCATACTGCATAAATCAAGGCCATGGACTGTGGTGACAGAGGGCTAACTATGGTGCATTGTCTGCAGAGATGGCACCAATAACTCCTCCCAATCCTGCATATGCATGCCACTCCTCCCAATCCTGCATTTGCATGCCACTCCTCCCAATCCTGCATATGCATGCCACTCCTCCCACTCCAAGAAGTGGAGTCTATTATTTTCCTTTCCCTTTAATATAGGCTGGCCTTGTGGTGCTTTGATTGACTGAATGTGGTAGAATTAGGTTTGGGGAATTCTGAACTCTGGTTCAGAGATCTGATATCTTCCTCCTTTGTCCAAGGAATACAGCCTTGCAGTAAAGAACACAATGCCTTCTGGAGGGGGCAGCCAGATGGAGAGATGCCACATAGAGTAGAACAGATTCCTCTTCAGCCCACAGCCAGTATCAAGGTACTCTGAGGGTTGATTTTATGTGTCAACTTGACTAGGCTACAGGGTGCCCAGACATTTGGTCAAACATTATTCTAGATGTATCTTTGAAGATATTTCTGGATAATATTAACACTTGACTAGGTAGACTGAATAAAACAGATTTCCCTCCCAGTAGCAGTAGGCCTCATTTAATCCTTTGAAGGCTTAAATAGAACAAAAAGGTAGAGTAAGAAAATTCTCTCTCTGCCTGACTGTCTTCTGGGTGGAATATCAGCTTCTCCTACTTTCAGACTTGGACTCGAACTTACAACATTGACTCTTCTGGATCTCCAGCTTCTGAAAGGAGATGTTGGATCTTTTCAGTCTCCATAATTATGTGACCCAATTCCATATAGCAAATGTCTTCCTATCTATCTATCTATCTATCTATCTATCTATCTATCTATCTATCTAATAATCTATCATCTTCCTACTGGTCCTGTTTGACTGAAGAACCCAAACTACTACACCAGCTAAGCCCTACCTACATTTATGACCCTATAACATTGTGAGAAAACAGGAACAGCTGGTACTGAGTTTCAAGATCGTTTGTTACAGAGAATTGATCATTAATTCAGTGAGTTTCAAGGATTTTGCTATTTTTTTGAGATAACCCTATTAGGTGGGCACCATTTTTATCTCCATCTTACTGAAAAAGAGAATGAGAAATGGCAAGGACTTGTAAGTTATCCAAGGTCACAGACCTATTCAATGACAGAATCAGCTTTGGAAACCAGTCTGACTGCAGGGGCCACACTCTTATGCATGCTAATGGACTCCCTTGTGCAATTCTATTTTAATGCAACCAGCAGATTCTCTTCTTCTGAAAGCAATGGAGTCTCCAATTTTCATTTAAATGCTTCTATGATTATTTATTAGTGATTTTTGTACTTCCCTAAATTGTCCAATTTAAACTCTCTAATAGTTTTTCAAATATATTCTTCTTAATGGAAATACAACATAGGTACAGAAAAATACAATAATCACCAGTGCACAGCTTAATGGGTTGTCACAAAGTGAACACATTAATTACACTCGTTAATGAACACACTCATTATACCCAGATCAAGAAGTAGAACACTGCTAGCACCTCAGAAGCCACCACACTCTCTACCTATCGCTGCCTTCTCCACCTCCCCAGAGTAAACCACCATCTTGACTTTGCACATCATTCATTAGTTTTGCTTGCTTCTGCAAATTTTGCGCATGGACTGAATTTTATTAAATGGAATCACTGGGTATGCATTTTGTATTTGACTTTGCCCCCTCGACATCCTGCTTGTGAGAAGGAGCTATGTGTATGCTGTAGCTCATTTGTGATCATTGCAATGGAACAGGACTTGGCAAGCTTTCTCTAGCAGCCAGATAGTAAATATTTTAACCTTGGAGGGCCATATAGGGTCTCTATTGCTTATTTTTCTTCTTCCTTTTAAAAATGCTTTAAAAATGTGAAAACTGTTATAAGCCCAGGGTCATAGAAAAACAGATCATAGGTTGGATTTGACCCTTGGGCCAAAGTTTGCTGACCCAAGCTATTTAGCACACCATTTGTATTAGTTACTTATTACCGTGTAACACGTTGCCCTAAAAGTTAGACAACAGTAAGTATTTGCTATTGTTCATAGTCTTTGAAGGTCAGAAATTTGAGGGTGGTACTGATTCAGGATCCCTCATGAGGGGGTGCCCAGGATGCCAGGTGCCCTCAAAAAGCTTGACTGATCCAAGAGTACATGGCAGAAGTGGAGATGTCTTTTACAATCTAGCTTTGGAAGCCATGCACCACCACTTCCACCATGTTGGTCCCACGTCCAGCCCTGGTGCAGTGTAAGAGGAGTCAGGGAACGTTCGGTTCATCTTTAAGGCTGGCTGACACATCATTGCATGAAAATGCCATATTTTGTTTATCCATTTCTTATGAAGATCTGAACTGTTTTTAGCTTTGGGCTTTTAGGAGTGATACAATAAGAACATTTTCGTTCAAGTTTATTGGCATATCCATGTACATCCTTTATTTTGGATAGGTCTCAGGATTCTGAACGGTACCTGGATGCTTTTCTTTCTTGGTTTTTTTAAAAAAAAGATGTTTTTATTTGGCTTTAAAATTTTCCTTTGGAAGATTTGGAAGATTTGAGGACAAGTGTCATACTGTGGGAATATCTAATCATCTCTGAAAAAGCATATGCAATGCCTGAATTTTTATTTTTATTTATTTTTTTGACACTGACTTGATCTAAGCTACCTGGGTTTCTGTAAAACCAGAAGAATATATTCTATTGTTCGGTTCCCTTTCTGTAGATTGTCATTTTAATGGATGAAGCATTTAATAATAATATTTGTGACAAAAGATAAAATAATGCAATACCATATGGCTGCTGTGGACAAGCAAAAAGAAGAAAAGGATGTATGATAATGAGAGAAACAACTTATGTTTATAGAATATTTGCATTAAAATCAAGGAGACAGAGAACAAAGCATGTGAATAGCTGGCTGCTACATTTCTCAATTTGTCAAAACAAAGTTTTTAAAAAAATGTTTTTAAGCTGGGCAGGGTGATGCACTCTTGTAATCCCAGCAACTCAGGAGGCTTAGTCAGGAGGATCACACATTCAAGGCTAGCCTCAGCAGTTGAATGGGACTTTGTCTCAAAATAAAGATTATAAAAAGGACCAGGGATGTAGCTCAGCAGTAGAGTACTTGCTTAGCATGCATGAGACCCCGAGTCCCATCCCTTGTACTGGAAAAAAATGTTTTAAGTATTCAGGCTCGTGTCCAAATGAGATCTTTTGGGTCATTTCCTTGACTCTCTCACTGCTAACTGCGAATTAAATTAAAATGTGTATATGAAAATAGACAAGGTAGGTACTTAGCAGACCTAATAATAATAGACTTTCTGGAATTACACAGAATACACATTTAACAGGGGATCGAAAAAACCGTAACATTGTAATTAAGCAAAAACTGAAAATAAAAATTAGCAATTAGTGGTTGAATGGGCCATGCCAAGTCCCACAGCAAAAAGGACCCCTTCTCTGTTCCCTAAGTATGGGAGTCATACTCTCCAGACACTGCCCTCCACTGTCTCCACACCTGCACCTGAGAAACAGACCTGGATCATGTATTTTCTTTGGTCCCTGCACATCCACACCAGTTAAAGCAGTCTGCCCTCACCTGGAAGGAACAGAGGGTTTTCACTGACTAGCTTGACGTGGGGGATGTAAAGATTCTACAATTTAACACAACCCTATTCACAGTACTTGGATCTTCTAGATATAGAAATGTGGTTGGTCCCCAAAACAGTGTCAAAGTAATCATGTAACATCAGTGAAAGGATTTCACTAGGTTATCACCAGGGATCAAAAGAAAAAAGTAGATAAATTGGACTTCATTAAAATTAAAAACTTTCATACATCAGAGGACATTATCAGGAAGCTAAAAAGACAAACCTACAGAACAGGAAGGTAAAAAGACAAACCTGCCAATCATATATCTGATAAGGGCACAACATCCAGAGGACATAAAGACCTATTTCAACTCAATCACACAAAGACAAACAACCCAATTAAAAATGGACAAAGGACTTGAATCGACATTTCTTTGAAGAGGATGTACAGAAGGCCTACAGGCACAAGGAAAGCTACTCAACATCATTGGTCATTAGGGAAATGCAGATCATGACCACGAGGAGAGATCACTTCACACCCACTGGGATGGCTGATGCTGAAAGAGGACCTATTACAAGCTCAGGTGAGGAAGCAAAGAAATCGGAAGCCTCACACGTGGCTTGTAGGAACCTAAATGGAGCAGCCGCTTTGGAAGAGTTTGGCAGTTCCTCCAAAAATTAAGCATAGAGTTACTGTATGACTCAGCAATTTTCGTCCCGGGTACACACCCAGGAGAACTGTCATCATGTGTTCCCATAAGAAACCTTGTACACAAATGCTCACAGTAGTCTTCCTCACAACAGCCAATGTCATAATAGCAATATTATCACCGGAGGGACCGTAAACAAAATGTGATATATCCATACCCATACAACGGAATAGTATTTGATCATAAAAGGGAATGCAATACTGATATATGCTAAGATGTGGATGGACTTTGAAAATTATGCTAAGTGGAAGATTCCTGACACAAAAAGCCACATATACGATCGTATTTACTTGAAATGTCTATAATAGGCAAATTTGTAGAGACACAAAGTAGGTTAGTGATTACCAGGGACAGGGTGGTGGTGGGGTTTTGGGGGTTGAAAGCTACAGGGTTTCCTTCTGGGGTGATGAAACGTTCTGGAATTAGGTAGTGATGATGGTCACACAACTCTGTGAATGTCAAAATTACTGAATGTGTATATGTTAAAGTTGATGATACAAAACGGGGCCATTTCTTATGCTCAACTAAGAAGGAGTTAAGAGGCCATGGGGAGAACATTCAGTTTGCATATGACCATTTGAAAAATGGTGTCACCAGCCCCATTTCAAACTGCAAGGGCCCAACCATAACTGCAAGATCACCAGTCCTTCCTAGCGGCCACTGTGGTCTCTGTGTGTCCCAAACTGCCATTCTGCTTCTTGTCTATTGTTCCCAGATAAATCCTTGGCTGGGAGAGTCATCTCTCTATTTTTATTTCAAGTTGACATCATCTTTAAAAGAATGAATTATATTTCACTAAAGAAAAACAACGCAAAAGGATCAAATCCTCCAAATGAAAGAAAAGATGGTCAGGTAGACTTACATGGTTATGACTACGGGGTTTTTTTTTTTTTTTTGCATTAAAAATGGTTAAAAGAAAAATGACAAAAAGATATTATGTAAGTACTAAGCAAAGGGGGCGGGTTATAAATATTGACATTTATCAATACTAAGAGAAAAATAGCCTTGGGGGCAAAATGTTAATATAGATAAGGTCATTTTATCATGGTAAAAGCTTCGTTTTTACTAGAAGACAGAAGAGCTTGGAACCACCAGGGACTCTGATCTCTGCTGGCACCACTGTACACAGGTGAACCCGCATTTAAACCCCAAACAACTTGTTGGTCAAGTTCAACAGCCAGGCCGGGGTCCTTCAAATAAGAGGAACAAGCGCAGTGGGTAGGTAACCGTACCAGGCTCCGACCTGCCCAGAGGCAAGGGCGTAGGGAGCTGAAGTCAGCCCGCCTGGAGGGCCTCAACAGGTGCAGGACTTCAGCTCTGGAGCGAGTATTCACCTCCACTCCTGGGCAGATGGAGGGAGCCATCCCTGGGGCTCCCTGGGGACCCAGAGGAGAGTGCCGGGGATCAGGTGCTGCTCCAGCAGGACACCTGAGGCTCCAACTGGAGGTCAGCGGCCTGAGCACCTCCCCAGGCCTTGTTTCTGCTATTGACATGTGGTCCCCATCACCTTTGCTAAGACTAGTTAATGCAGTTAGTATTTATCATAAACGGGCACTTTTGTGGATTCTTTCACTGAATTCTCTAGCAACCCTGTGAACAGATGAGCGGGATGTCCAGGGACGGAGAGGCCGAGGTTTGGAGAGGACAGAGTCTCCTCCCAAACCAGAGCTCGCTCAGGGCCAAGCCCGACTCCACACCCAGGGAGGCCCTGCCTTAGAGTCTGTGGGACTTCTGCTTCGGTCCTCTGAAGAAAGGGGTTCTGGAAAAGCCAGTGAGGGCCAGAATGAGGAAGGAGATGGCGTCCCACTGGGCAGTCATTTCTGAAGGAAAGGGACCCTGGAAGGCGCAGAGGTTGGTGGCAATACTAAGAAGAAAGGGAACAGGCAGGAATAGCACAGGAGTTGGTATGGCAACGGGTCCAACGGGGACTCAGGAAGGGCCCTGCTGTGAGGAGCAGCCAGAGTGACTGTCACAGAGAGGTCACACACACACACACACACACACACACACACACCCCAGTCACTCTGAGCCAGGGGCACCTACTTACAGAGGCACTGGGGGCGGGGTCGGTCCCAGGTGCCGTCTCCCTGGCAGCTGAGCACCGGGGTGCCCAGGAGGTAGAAGCCATGGTTGCACTGGTAGGACACGGTGGTGCCGAAGCTGAACCTGTGCGGGCCACTGGCATGGACCTGGCGGACGCTGTTTTCTTGGTGCCCAGGATCCGTACAGTTGATAACTGTAATCAAAAGGGACAATTCAAAGGCAGGAAATTAAATGTGAAGATTTCCTCAAGCTTTGCAATGGGAATTCAGAAGTCTGAACAGCCACTGATTCCCGGAACAGCAAAATCTCCGGGCTGAAGCCAGGCGACTGAGCCCATCCTCCCGGCAGGGTGGGCTGGACCAGAGGCTACTGCACCCTCCCTGCCTCGGTCACCAGGTCAAGGGATTCATCCTTTACGTCCAGCTGGATGGCACCTCAGAGAGGCCTGTCCCTCCTTGTGGAGTGAGGCCTCCCCTGGACAAAACCTGTACTGCCGACTTTCCCAGTGTGGGTTGTAACTGGTTTCAACACACGTCCCTTGGGGACACGACCCTCGTACTCAGGGTGCCTGGACCCTCACACAGTGTGGCTCCCACGGCGAAGCTCATCCACTAGAGGTCTGATGCTTTTGGAACAGACTTGAACAGCGGTTGGGCCCTTCTGGAAACTGTTTCTAATCAATTTTATGATTATTTCAGGGAGACGCTAATCCCTCGGGGATACAATTGACTTTAAAATGTTAAAGTGTTTCCAAAGCAGCTTTACTGAAAATTAGGGTGAGATTTTAGAATAATGACGATCTTTTTCATAACCTATAATGTGTGCTTTTGCTTTTAAAAGTACCTTCACATTCATTATCTAACTAGAGTCTCATACGCACCAAATAAGGTGAGCAGGGAAGGTATTTTTTTTTCTCTTTGATAAGCCTTTAAGTATAAGGCACTTACTGGTGAGACTCTCTGAGATATCAGTGCTTTACTGATGTAAAAAAGCCTTTAAAGGCTTTAGAAGCTACTTCCTAAATAGTGCAAATAGGGCCAGAATATCCTCTGCTCAGTTTCCTCTTGAGTCTTTGGTTTCTTCTCTGTGCCTCTTACACTCCAGCCCTACCCCTCTGTCTCAACCTTTAAACCCCTCTGTTATTTTTTATTTCAACTCTGCTGTTTTAAAAATGTTCATCAAGAATAGGGCTTCATTGAATGTGGTTACTAAGGAGCTGCAGCAGCTATTTTGCCACCATGAGGAAAGACTATGATGTTGCTCTTGACCTCACTGAGCAGCTACAGAAATGATAATACTTCTAGATGTCTTGTTTATTTGAGGAAAAGTAAGCCTGTTCGCTTATAAAAGAATGGGGCTTTATAGGATTATTTGTTCTATGAAATTGCAAACAACTGAAGACTTGACAAAAAAATGAAACCAAGTCTCTCTTTCCTTATATTATCCATGATGAAGTTTTACATGACTCTATCTAGGGGGTGACAACATCTCCACTTAGGACCCTTCTCTGTCCAAGTGTTCCTGAGTCAGAATAACTTAAGGACTGAATTTGCTGGCTTTTGCTCCTGGGCTACAGAACCATTGGAGGCAGAGGTAGTGAGGAGTGGAGGGGGACAGGAAGGGACACTCACTTCTGCAGGTTGGCAGCACATCACTCCATTGCCCGCTGGCCAGGCACTGGGACCTAGCGGCCCCCTCAGCCACATACCCAGGGTTGCAAATGAACTTGACCACATCATTCAGGTTAAACTGGTTGCCCTGAGTGAGACCGTTGATGGGATTGCCGGGGTGTCCACAGGTGATCGCTGTAACCGAAACAGAAGACAGGTAAGCCCCCCTGTTCCACACTCCCCAAGATTCATCCTCTTCTCCCTTGCATGACACTGGAACTGGGTCTCCATCCTACTCAGGGGCTTTGCCACGTCAGTGGGGCAGCGGGACAGTGGGGAGAAGCTCCACGAGCCCACGGATTTACCGCAAGGACCTGTGAAGAGTCAGGTGTGTGCAGCCAGCCTGGGACAGGATCCATCGCGTTCCCCAGACTGGCAAAGGGTCATGAGCCCCTCCCAAAGTTAAAATCCTAGTGCTGAGGATTAAACCATGGAACACCACCTTTGAAGGGCACGTAGACAAGAAAACCTGCAAAGGAAGCCGAGGAGTGGTCGGGAGGGCAGCAAGCACTGCCCAGGAGGGAGGGACAGTGTCAGGATGCCATGGGCAGAGCTGCAAGGCATGCTGGAACCCCAGACAGGTCAAGGACGGTAAGGACAGAACAGCATCCACTGATTCATCATAACGATCACTGGTGACCTGGAAGTGTCTCCTGCCAGGTCATGGCTCTTGCTCTCTGCCTCACACATATTCCCAAGTCACAGGCCCTGTCCAAGGAGCAACAGGGGCAGGAGCACCTGCTGCCACCAGGCACCATCTCCAGTGCCCCCACAGAAGTGCCTGGTGCTGTGTGGGTCCTGGGCTCACTGTCTGCTTCAAAACTTGGCCTGCCATGCCTTGGACTCCAATCCGGTGGCTCCTGGACATCGGGTCTCCAAGGACTCTGCAACATGGCCCAGGACCCGAGCTCCTGTTGACTGGGAGGTTCTTCCTGGCTGGAGCAGAGAAGTGGCAGGCACGTAACTCAGACTGCAGTGGCCACGGCTGCTCACGAGGGATGAGGTGGAAGCAGTTTGAGTAGGCAGTGTTTTCAAGCAGTGAATTCACGTGATGGTTAATTTCATGCGTTCACATGGCCAGGCTGGGGTACCCAGATGTGTGTTCAAACATCATTCTCGATATTTCCGTGAAGGCATTTTTTAGATGGGAGTAACATTTAAATCAGGGGACTGAGCGAAGTGGATCACCGGCCACATGTGGGTGGGCCTTGCTCAATGAGTTGAAGACCTGGATAGAAAACTTCTGACTTTCCTGGAAGAAGAGGGGATTCTGCCACAGGCTGCCTTCAGCCATGAACAGCAACGCCTCTCAAGTTGCCCGCCTGGGCTGCAGATTCTGCACTTGCCAGCCTCCATAGTGGCAGGAGCCCGTTCCCTAAAATAAACCCCTCTCTCTCCAGACTCACACACTTCCTGTTGGTGCTGTTTTTCTTGAGACCTAACACAGGCTGCAGGGGGAGAAGGGACAGGTGTCACCAGGGGAAGGGAGGGGCCCTGCTAGGGCATCCCTAACAGGAGCTTGCACCCTTGGGCTCCCAGCCCTCAGTTTCCTGAGGGCAAGACCGTGACACCTTCCATTCCTGTCTCTCCACAGCACCCAATACAGTGCCTGGCAGTACTGGGTGCCCAGGAAACGTTGGCTGAATGTGGCCGCACAGGGTGAGGGAAGGAGTAAGAAAGGAACAGAAAGGGAAGGGCCGTGGAACGGAGGCCAGACTAAGCTCACCATGGAGGCAGGAGGGAAGGAGACCCAGAGTCCAGTGGAGGGACAGCTCTGGAAGGGAGAGGGATTCTCCTGCTACTGGGGGTGGGGAGGGCAAGGATGGAGGCAGACGGGATGGCTGTGTGGGTGGGGACGCAGGAAATAGAAGGGATTATTGTCTGATGGCTTCTATCATCTCTGTAAAATAGAGAGTGGGATGATCCGATTACCCAAGGGTTGTTGGGGTTTCTATGCATGAGCTCATTCCGTCCTCGACAGGCACGGTCATTATCCCCATGGGAAAGAGAGTATCAGAGGAGTTGAGAGACTTGTTCAGGGGGCTGTGTTTCTAAGGGGTTTATCTGAGTTCTGAGCCCAGCTTCTCGTCCCAGGCCAGCTTTCCACTTACTTAGCTAGTGCCAAGAGTACAGCAGAGGCGTGGAATGTGGGTCTTCAGAAGACTGGTGAGAACATGAGATCGCAGTGTGGGCAGAGGGCAGGTGGGGTGGAGGTCCGGAGTCTGGCGGATGCCAGAAACGTGACTTTGTGTGCTTGGCAGCCCTTGCAGCACCTGGCACACAGTAAGCACACTGTTCTTTTGCTCTTTTGTCTTTTTTGTACCAGGGATTGAACCCAGGGGCTTTCAACCACTGAGCCACATTCCCAGTCCTTTTAAAATTTATTTTGAGACAGGATCTCATTAAGTTGCTGAGGCTGTCTTTGAATTCTTGATCCTGATCCTCCTGCCTTAGCCTCCGAGCTGTTGGGATTACAGGCTTGCACCATCATGCCCGGCTTGTTCTTGCCTTTCTCCCCTAGATAGAATGCTGGTCTCTGTGCTCCAGAAGAGAAAGGGGCTCACGTAAGACATCCTGGATTCTGTGATGTGACCACGAGGCGGTATCACCACCCCTGTGACTGCCACCACTAGGCCAGCAGCAGGTTCTGTTCCAACCATTTACATGTATAATTGATTTAATGCTCAGGACAGTGCCCGAGGGACCTGCTTTCCAGAGCTGATGAAACCAGCACCCACCCAGCAAGTGAGCTGCTTGGTCTGCGCTCACAGAGCACGTGGTGTCTGGCTGGAGCCGGGTGTGCGCCTGGTGGCTGAAGCCCACAGCCGTGTGCCTGCCTCCTTACCATGCAGTCTGTTAATACTACCGGGGCCTAAAACCAAGGGACTTTAGGCCAGGCAGACATTCTCCACTAAGACCCCTGCTCTCCCCATTATTCACACAAGAAACTTTTCACGTACATTGGGTGCCAATTTCCTGAAGGCATTGGAATTTGCATCTTCTGGAGGAAACTGAACATGGTTTAGACACACCTGAAGGTGTGACTGGATGGGTCTTGCTTCTTGTAAACTAATAATTTCCAAGACAGCACGAGGACAACTGTTCATACATTGCTTATACAGCCAGTCCAGTGATTTTTGTTATGATTTAGACATGAGATATCCCCCAAATGCTCATGTGTGAGGCAATGCAAGAAGGCTCAGAGATGAAATGATTGGGTTATGAGAGACTTAACCTAATGGTGCATTAATCCACTGATATGGATTAACTCAATGGTAACTGTAGACAGGTGAGGTGTGGCTGGAAGAAGTAGGTCAATGGGGGCATGCCTTTGGGATTTATATTTTGTTTCTGGTGAGTGGAGCTCTCTCTGCTTCCTGGTGGCCACCTCCCAAGCTGTTTTCCTCTTCCCTGCCCTTCCACCAGGATGTTTTGCCTCACCCTGGGCCGGGAGCCATGGAGTCAGCCATCTATGGACTGACACCTTTGAAACCATGAGCCCCAAATAAACTTTTCCTCTTCTGTTTGGTTCTTGCCCGGTCTTTTGGTTACAGTGATGAAAAAGCTAAAACAATTTTATGGTCCCATCCTGTATATGAAAAGCCAAATAAAGACAAAGAATTAAAAACAAAAGTCTTATAAAAATCAAGAACAAAACCCTGCATTTTACATAAGTCTCACTTTAGGGAACTTTAAAAAGTGAGAAATTGTCCAAATTGCTTCCAGGCAGCTGAGGATAATGGTGGTTGCCTAAATCTAAAAGGTGTAGATTAACAAGAAGAACAAATAAAAGTACAGAAAACCCATGCCTGTGGAGAAGATGGAGACAGCTACAAACTTTAAATGACGTGAAGTAGAGAAATAAACCCTAAACCCAGGCACAGTGTGCCAGAACTATAACCCAGCAGAATGTTTCAGAATAAAAGGTCTGAAGCTACGCAGTCACAGATGCAGAGAACACCTGGGGAAACTGTCTTGGAACAGTGGAGGCACAGCCTGGCAAAAACATTAGACTTTAAGGATAAAGGAAAAAAATAATGAGGACCCTCTCAGAAAACCATCCAGATAGTATTTATACAATGGAATTAAACTAATTTTATAATTCTAAACTTTGAATACATAGAAGCAGCAAGGAGAAGGGTGGTTACCAGTGGCAGTGGCAGGGGAGACAGGGAGATGCTGTTCAAGGTTGTAGCTCTATAGCAAGAGCAAGTAAGATCATGGCGACTTCAGTTAATAGGACTGTACCATATGGCGGAAGCTTCCCAAGAGCAGCTTTTGGTACTCTTCCCACATACTCCTGAAGGGGCGTATGCGAGAAGATGGAAATGCTAATTTCCTTGACCATACTAAGCATTTCACTGTGTATATGGATATCCAAACATTCTGTTGTATAGTTCAAGTATATATAATAAAAAGGAAGGTGTGAGAAAAAAAAAGGGTAACTTGCTAAGCAAAGTAATGGTGGAAGGACACGTTTTAGATAGTCAAAGCAATATGGTGGCCAAGGATTTTGTGTCCAATCCAGCTGTCCTTCAAATTTTAAGGTACAGAAAAACAGTTTAAACATGTAAGATCTTGGGAGAATATTATGTAAGGGATCTTACTGAAGAATCTACTAGAGACTGAGCTTGACCCTACTAAGAGATAACTGCAAAAACTTCAGCAGATTTGGTGACCTTCTGATATATTTAATTATAGATCTAGGAGTAAAAGGGGGGAGAAAGATAGAATAATAATATATAAATACTACAATAAATATTTTATGTCCTGGCAAAGTAGAAATGATCTGACTAAAAGTGAAAGGAAAGGAGAGAGGGGAATGAACACAGAATAAACTCATTGTTGTACAAAAATAAGTAAACATTGATAAAATAGATAAAAAATTAAATCAGACAACAAGGAGCTAATGGCATTAAAATGTTCTAAGTATAGAAGTAAGCAAAAGAACAAAGATTCAAGCTTTTCTAAATGCCTAAAGAAATGAAAAAGAAAACAAAGAAAACACATCATATAGAGAAATACTATAATATTTTACAATACTAACTATGTAAAGATGACAGAGTTAAGAACAAATGGATCAGACCTGTCAATACATGTGAATGAGTTTAACTCATTAAAATAAAGGTCTTCAAGCTGACTCACAAGGCAAGTCCCAAGTCAATGCTGTGCATGAGAGTTGCAATTAATTTAAGAGATTCATCCACCATTAAATGGATGGTCAAGACATACCAGGGGAAAGGATGTTGTAAGCCTGATATCAAGCAAAGTAAAATTCCAACTAAAAATGTTATGTGTTGAAGAAGACATTTTAAAAGGTTAAAATCCACAATTTAACTGGGCGCAGTGGTGCATGCCTGTAATCCCAGCAACTCGGGAGGCTGAGGCAGGAGGATTGTGAGTTCAAAGCCAGCCTCAGCAACTTAGCGAGGCCCTAAGCAACTCAGTGAGACCCTGTCTCTAAATAAAATACAAAATAGGGCTGGGGATGTGGCTCAGTGGCCAAGTGCACCTGAGTTCAATCCCCGGTTCAAAAAAAAAAAAATCCACAATTTACCATCCATGCCAACAATTATGAATATCTATGAACCAAATAACACAGGAACTGCTTTCATGTATCAGAAACTACAGGGTCAAAGCCAGCCTCAGGAACTTAGCAAGGCTGTAAGCAACTCGGTGAGACCCTGTCTCTAAATAAGGTACAAAAAAAAGGGCTGGGGATGTGGTTCAGTAGTTAAATGCCTCTGGGTTCAATCCCTGGTAAAAAAATACCAAAAAAAAACAAAAACAAAAACAAAACAAAACAAAGCAAAAACCACCAAAAACCCCCAAACAAACAAAAACAAACTACAAGGAATGCAAGAAGTAGAAACACACTGATAACAGAAAACTTTAAACACAATCTCAGAACAAAACAAGCCAAGTAGACCAAAATCAGCAAGAATGAAGAAGACAAAAGCAACATGATTTATGAAATATGTATCTTATTATCACATATGTAATATACAGAGAGAGAGAGAGAAAGTTATGCTCCAATTCCAAAATTATAGACTTTCTCACAAATAATAAACATTCATTATGAGACTCTCTGAGATACAATTAAAATGGGTGATCAAAAATAATTTCATAGCTTTAAATACTTAAGTCAATAAAAATCTCTACAAAGGAAAGAATGAAAGCAAATGAGTTAAATTCCCAACTCTAAATCTAGAAAGAAAGGAAACCAAATCTTAGGGAAGGAAACAATCAAAGCAAAAGCGGTAATTAATGATGCAGAGAACTGAAGACAATAGGGGTCATGATTACATCTTGGAGGGAAAAAAAACAAACAAAAGAACAAATATACAAAACCTCTAGCTAACCTAACTGAGAGAGGAAGGGAGAGAGTCCATGTTGAATCTGAGCCCAGGCCTAGGGAGAGGGGATGACATACTTACGCACACAGAAAGGGGTCTTGCCCGACCAGTGGTGATCCTGCTGGCAGATGCGCACGGACATGCCGATCAGGCGGAAGCCAGCGTTGCACTGGTACACCACGCTGCCCCGGTAGTTGTAGTTCTCTCCGTTGATGTGTCCATTGACGATGGGCTCAGGGGTCCCACAGTGTCCAGCTTTGGTGGGAGACGGGAAAGAAGAAATCAAAGAGGTGCTTCTAGAAAATAAGGCAGAGCTTGGTCAAGGTGAGGAGAGACGGGGATGGTGGGGAAAAGAACTGAGTCCCAAGCACCTTTCACTTTTCCCAGCTCCCATGAAAGGAGCAGGAGTGACTTCAGGAATCTTTGACAGGGTAGATATGGTCTCGAGGACATGGAAACCCCTAGTCCCAAGGCTGCATCCCAGATGGCTGTCTGTGTCTGAGCTTGTGTGCACACATGTGGGAACTTAGCTGCCTCGGGGATTGCATGGCTTAGGTAAGTTCCCCACACAAACCTGTGCTAAAGGCTTGGTCCCCAGCCCACAGCACTGTCAGAAGGAGGCCGCACCTTTAAGAGGTGGGGCCTAGCAGGGGGAAGTTAGGTCCCTGGATGGGTGCTCCTGAAGCAGGTGTTGGGACCCTGACCCCTTCCAGGTTCCTTGCTTCCTGGCCACCACGAGGTGAGCACTTTCCTTCATTCCAAGCTCCCACCCTGATGTTCTGCCTCACCACAGGCCCAAAGCAATGGGGCCAAGTGACCATGGCCTTGAACCTCTCAAAGCACGAACCAAAACAAACCTTTCTTTTTTATAAGTTGACTATCTTAGGTATTTTGTCAGTTTGTGGAAGGCTGACTAACACAAGGAGTCTCTCCCTTTCTCTTATCAACCAGCATTTACTGAGCATCTACCTCATGGAGGGCACCATGGTCTCATTAAGGCTGTCAAAGACTAGTTGTGTGGAAAACAATCATAAAAAAACATGGTTTGGCTATATTTCTTTCCTTTTTGAGTGGCACTTGGGTGAGTTATTTTTATTCAATGGGGGTTGGGTACCACGTCTTCCTGGCATTCTGTTGCCTCCTTTACCGACTTCCTCTGGCTCTATGTGGAAAAAGCCCACAACTGTGTGCTTAACAGGGGCCTGAGGGGTGGGAGGGCAGCACTGCTCACCAGGAGAGGGCGCCCAATCAATCCTGCAGAGTGTGTGTGGCTGAAACCCCCTTTTGGAATTGAGGAAGGAGCAAGAGGAGAGAGATGAAGACTTTGTATTTTGTAAGCCAGGTTGTTTTTATGTCTCTGTCTTTTTCTTATTGTGTGTGTACACATGTGTACATATACGTTTAAATAATATATAATGTAAATAACATTTATATTAACATATTACTATAAAGAGCATTTGAAGTGTGTTACAGGAATGCGTCTCTGTAAGGTGGAAGCTGGGGCTTCACCCCTCATGCAAAGGCCAATAAGAAGGGGTTGTCTTTCTGCTCAGAATGGGAACCCCTCCAAGGCTGGCCTCATCAGACTTGAAGGTCCTCTTGTTTTTGGGTGCTCCAACAGAAGCTAGTTCAGGGTTTTAATCATGGTAGCTGCATAATGGTGCTTGGAGTAAGCATTCTCTGATAGAAGATAAAATGATCCTGTTGAAAGCTGGCTCCCAGCTTTGGACATGTCTAATCTGTCCTGAGGAGACCACTTACCAAGGCAGCGGACTTCTGAGCCGCTCCAGAGCCCGTTGGCCAAGCATTCCCGCACCCTGGAGCCCACCAGTGTGTACCCAGAATTGCAGGAGAAGATGGCGGTGGCCCCATAGACAGACAGTGTTCCGATGCGGTGGCCACTGGGGGGCGTGGGTAGTTCCCCACAGGAGGTGACTGAAAGGACCAGAAAATGCTCAGTTAGCCGGCTCCAGGAGGAGAGACACATGCTGCTTCCGACAGAAATAAGATCTGTTTAGCCTTCTTCTCCTGGAACTCAAGACCAGAATGTGGGTTGTGACATTGACTTGTGGGATGTGATGTCTCAGCTGCAGGTGTCTCTGGAAGCGCTGGAGGAGCTATTGTAACCCTGGTTCTGTTCCAGATGCCCACAATCTCTGGAGATACGAAGACCCAGGCACCTGTATGTTTTACAAAAACTCCTCAGGTGGTTCAGGTGTGCACCATGGTTAGGAAGACATGGCGATTCTGTGCTCCCTAGTGCCCTGGGCAGGCACCGCCAACAATCTTGTCCTCTTCTGCTGAGCCCAGTGAGCCTCAGACTCCCTCTTAATAGAGCTCTGCTGATGGCCTGTGGCTGATGTACAAGGCGAGGCCTAATGGCCAGACTGCATGGCAGTGAGGCTGTCCCATACTTGTGACCTCGGTGCTCTCTCTTTCTGTCACTCTCTCTCTCTGTCACACACACACACACACACACACACACGCACACACACACACACACACACACGAGTATATTATGCTATAAGGCCCATGCCCTTCCCTTCCCTTCTGCAGTGGAGATCCCAAGAGCCCTCCCTAATTAACCTCTGTCTCCATCTCGCTTCCCAGGAATCATGACCTTTGACAGTACATTAAAGAACTGAAGGAAAATCACAGTGGAGAAGGACAGGAAGACTGACTCAGGTGGCTTGTCCCTGTGCCAGCCGGGATCCTCCTGTGCACACCCACTGCAGTCTCATCACACACCACATTATCATTGCTTCTTTACCGCTCTAGTCGACTGCAAGCTCCTCACTTCTTACTTCTTTGTACCTTTACAATATTTGGAGCCTCTACAATATGTGGGGCCTAAGGAACGTTGAACAAGTGAGCTAGTGCATGCTCACCTGTACACGTTGTTAAAAGGTACTTTTTAATATGATGATAAAATGCTAAGGAGTGCTTTGTCATTGGAGCAGCCATTTTCCCAGCTCCTGATTCTAGGTGTGTGTACAAAGAGGACTCTGCCATCCCTGGAGCTCCTCCCTTCCCCCTCTCCCCAATTTACCCATGGAGGAGAGAGTTCAGGTGGGAGAACTGGTGCAAACTTGCCCACCCTTCCCTCCTTGGCTTACTTTTGCAGGTGGGCATGGAATCCCCAAGGCTCCATTTGCCATTGGCCTGACAGCGGATGACCCTCTGGCCAGTGTAGTAGTAGCCAGGGTCACAGATGAGCATCAGCTGGGCCTGAAACTGGTACTGCGTCTCGAAGATGAGCCTCCACCTGCCATGCTCCACGCTGATGCTACTGACATCGGGGCAGGTAACAGCTGGGGGGACAAGGAGGGAGGAAGAATAATCGATTATGGAAGACAGTGCAGGAGTCCAGAGCTGGGGACAGGGAGAAACCAATGCAGTAATGATGATGTCCCTACGCAGGTTTAGAAAATGGGTGAAATGCAGGGGGTGTTCATAGCCAACTGGGGAGTGCAAATACACAAGAAGAAGAAGAAGAAGAAGAGGAAGAGGGAGAGGGGGAGGGAAGAAGAAGAAGAAGAAGAAAAGGAAGAAGAAGAAGAAGAAGGAGGAGGAGGAGGAGGAGGAAGGGGAGGGGTGGGGAGAGGAGGAGGAGGAGGAGGAAGAAGAGAAGAGGAAGAAGAAGAAGGAGGAGGAGGAGGAGGAGAAGAAGAAGAAAAAAAAGGAGGGAGGAGGTCCTGAGTCACAGTTGATTGCTGGTTCTGTTGGTTGTGGGACTGCATGTTCTATTTGGTCAGACCCTTATTTTCTAGGAAAAGCCAGAAATATGGATTTTCATTGAAAATTTCTTGATTTTAGCCTGTTGAGAACCAATTCAAATTTTTTTTTTAATTTTTTTATTTTTTTTTATAAAGCACAGTGTAGGCTGAAGGAAAACCAAAAAGACCTGTATCTTTGAACTAAGTGTGACATGAGGCTGCCAATTTGGACTCTAGGAAAGTCATCATTTCAGAGTTTTTGTGATGGAGGGACATTCATGCACACTCTCTGACAACAGTTTCTCCATTAGACGAGGTCACTTGTAAGTTCCGTGGTGGTTTATGGAAATGTCCCCGGGCACAAGTCCATTAATGCTCTGAGAGTAACTTCGATGGGAGCCAAGCTGGCAGAGGCCACCGCCCACCCTCCTCCTGGTCCTGAATCCCTCAAGCTTCATGCCCATGTCCCCCCTCTTAAGCTTGCTCCTTGCAGGCATCTGGTCTGCTGCTCACCCAGCCCCTGCATGGCCCAGGGACTCACGGACACACTGCGGGGGGACGTTGTGGTTGCTCCACAGGCCCGTCTCCAGACACTCTGCAGTGGCCTCTGCGCCTGCCTGGAGGTGGTAGCCTTCACCGCAGCTGTACATGGCCTTGGTCCCCACCGTGTACTCCTTGCCAAACACCATTCCATTCTTGGGGGCATCAGGAAGACCACAGGAAAGAGCTGGCCAAGGAGAGAGACACCATGAGTGTCTGGATGCTGTTCTGAGAAACAGTTTGATCTTTCTTCTCTCCTTAAGGTCTGAATAAAATTATAGTAAAAAATAATAGAAGGGAAAAGACTCACAATAAAGAAGAAAATGGGAGTGTCATCAGCAGAGATTTCAAGAAAGAAAATCCAGAAGATGGGGTAAAGATAGAAGTGACTTGATGGATTAAATGAAGCAAAAAATCTGCAGCTTAAAAATATATGGGAAAGGCTTCAGGGTGACACTTCCCCCTCCACGGAAATACAGCATATAGACATTCAAGCATCCGTTTTCTAAACAAAATAGAGATTTTTGTCTCCCCTACTTAAGGTCCGGGGAAGAATTCTCTTCAAGGAACTGGGGCAGCTATGGTGGGAGGGAGTTGACATGCTAGAAGAGGGTTCTTTTAATCCTAGAATTTAAGGTCTCCGAGCCTAAAGGCTGCCCTGAACCTACTCATCCTGGCCACATCTCAACTCAACATCTTATTCAGAGGAGAGAACTTCAGGTAAAGATATTCGTATAAAATAACAACAAAGGCAATCCACATCTGCTGCTGGGAAAATCAACCTAGCCTTTACTTTTTAAGTCTGACTAATCAAAGATCATGACATGTACGAGGAACACCTGTAAGTGTCCACGTGATACACAAAGATAAGATTAAAAATTAGGGGGAAATTTCCCTCAGGAAACAGAGCTAATTCAGGAAACAGAAGACGAGTAACCTGTAACTTTCAGATTCATAGTGTCTTGAGGCACCTGGGGACCTTAGGTGAAGGAGTGGCAGCAACCACGCCCATGGCGTTGGCCTGGCCCTGCCCTCCTGGGTAGCTGAGAGGACAGAAGAGGACTGCTTAGCTGGAGAGACAATAAGCCCATGTCTCATGTTCTCCACACCAAAGTGACATTCCCACACCCAGAGGTAAGAGGGACACTTCCGTGGGTAGGAAAGGAGGAATAGAAGCACAAAGTATCTGAACTTGTGGTGGGATGAGACTGCAGTGGGGAGATGACATGGAGCTCTCGAGAGAATGGGCTGGGGGAGGAGAGAGAGGTATTAGGGGACACAGAATTTCTCAGGGAGAGTGAAGTCATGTTTGAGAGATAGAATGTGGGATCCTTCCTGGCCCTGAGCTATGTGGGAAATGGTGTTGGTGGGGATTAATTCCCCCACTTCAAGGGCCACAGCACACATGCCCTCAGGGAAGTCCTGGTCCCTGTGGAGGAGGGAGTGAGGAGAGCCTTCTGGGTAGTGAGCGAAGGTGCACAGAACTAGGATTCCAGAGGACGCAGAGAGAGGGCCTGGAGGGAGGCTTAGTGTGGAGTGGGAAGAAGGCACGGGAAGCAACATGGGTGTGGATAGAGGTCTAGAGTGCTTCGTATCCAGTGGGGACATACGGTAACAGATGAGAGGCTGGGTGGTCTGCAATGGGAGCTCTGGACAAAAGACTTGTCCATGCTGATGTGATTAAAGACACAAACTGAAGCCAGATAAAATTTGCCATTTGGGGACAGTCAGTTCTTTGTGACCTTTGCTTAGGGCTTACAATAGAATATTAATAACACACTGTTCCTGCTCTTTGGGAAAGAGCAGGCGCAGGCCAGCAGGTTGTGAGGATCGGCAATGATGGATGTCACCTAAAGCACTTCACCACACGGAGAAGCAAAGAAAAATAAAATCCAACAGCAGCATGACTTCCTCTTCTCATCTATATAAATGGCAGTTTTCCTCTTCTTTTTAAAATGCAGTCCATATTGTTGAGATTGTGGGATAAAAGAAAACCTTCATGTCCCACCGGTAGAAGTGTCGATGAGGTCAGCATTTGTAAAGGGCTTTTATCAAAAGCTGTCAATTTTGCATATATTGGGATCCAACAGTCTCCTTTCTGGGCATTTCTTTTGAGAAAATAAACATAGACGTTTGTAAGATGGAGTTAGAAGTTTGTGGTAGCAAAAAATATGGATTCCAAATGACCCACAGTAGGATGATACACGATTAAATGTCAGTTTCCCATAATGCTATGCAATCATCAAAAATAATGATGAGGAAATCTACATTATGTGAAAGATATTGATAAAATATTAAAAGTTTTGTACACTGATGATCCTGTTTTTGTAATCAATCTATAGAAAACCAAAGGAAATGAGCTGAAAGGTTAGCAACAGTAATCTCCTGGGATGGAATTATTGTTCATTACTACTTTTTTCTTTTGCATTATCTGTAGTTTTTTTATTTTTCAGATTTCTAGTCTGAACGTATATTACTTTTAGGGGGAAAAAGTTAAGCCTAAAAGATATTGCATGCAAACCGAATGGTGCATTTCAAGTGTTTGATCGACTCACTTGCCCTAGGAGCTCAGGCCCCTCCTCTGGAAGCCTTGCCTAACCATCTAGTAGGCAGGTCCCTTCTTACCTCTGGGATTCCATAACACTGGATCTACTTCTGATCCAGCCCTTGCTGGATCTGTCACTCTGCTTTTATGGGCACACATGTCCATCTCCCCCATGGCTCTGAAAATAGGCTGCTATGCATATGTCATCCCCAGGACTAAATTGTGGACCCTTGGTAAACATTTGCTAAAGGAATGAATTCACTATCAAACCTCAGGAAACCTGCGTTTGGAAGTGACTCATTCTGACACAAGCCAAGATTGGAGTTGGATCTGTCGCTTTGTAACTCGCTTCCCACCTGCTTCTCACCTTGACAGAGAGGAATGGCCTCGCTCCACAGGTGGTAGCCCTGGGGGTGCCGGGTACAAATGGCCATGCTGTGTCCCACCAAGCGGTATCCCGCGTTGCAGCCAAAGTGGATGGAGCCTCCGGGCTGGGTGCTGGTCTGGCCCAGAACGAAGCCGTGGAGTGGAGCCCTGGGCAGGCTGCAGTAAGGAGCTGAACAACAAGGTGTGGCTCAGGGGACAGGTATGAGCAGGAGGACAGACAGTCTCTCATGCTGGCCCCCGCCCCTTCTTCTCCCCCCATTTCCTTGTCTTTGCCATTGCCATGTCCTCTGCTATTTAGGAAGGTCTGAGTGATTGATATTGAAAAAAGAAAACCCAGTTTAGTAAAGCCAAAGCAGAATGAAGGAGAATTTAAAACTTCCCCATGAAGAACTGGGTCGCTTTGAGGCAGCTCTGGATGCATGGGCCCCTCAGGCTTGCGAGTCCCTTCAGCTCCCGGGCATCCTTGGAAAGTGGAACCCAGTGGGGTTGGCTCCTGAAAGGTGCCACTGCTGGGGCCTCAGCTTCTAACCTCTCCAGGCCTGTGACTTGGGACAAACCACCGGGACTAGTTTAGCTCCAGTTTCCTCCCCTGGAAGTTGGGACCTGTGCACAGCCACCTCAGGTCTTTGGACAATTTAGAAGACACCTTGTATATAAAGCTCCCAGCACAGTGCAGGGCACCGAGTGCTCCAGAAACAATTGCTCTTCTTTTTTTCTGCTGTGTAGGGGACCCCTGGCGATCCAGGACACAAATTTCCCCACATTTCCTCTCGACCGTATGACTTCAGTGTGTTTCATTCATTTATCCAACATAAAGATCCAGAGTGTCCATTTAGGTGCCAACTTCTGTTCTAAGTGCTGGGAGACAACAGTGAAAGAAACAGAAAAGCATCCCAGCCTGAAAACTCACATGCCCTGCCAGAGACCCGCAGGCCCATCTCGTGAGGCTGTGAAAGAGGGATGACCTCCGGACAAGTGGCAAGTGACCCTTCATTTGCCTGAGGAGTCCTTGGTTGGTCTCCCAGGTCAACAGGGATGAGGATGAGGGCGCCAGTCTCTGGGCTCTTGTCTGGGGATCACACTCCTCTGTGAAAGGAACTGGTGGTTCAAATACCTCCACACCATGCCCATGGGTGTCCTTCCCTCTTTGTCCCTTCTGTCCTGCATATATCATATCTACGAGTCCCCCTCACTCCGGAACATGTTATAAAATACACTTATTCACAATGACCGACACATGCAAATTACATACATCTACTATATTATAATTATTAAGTACTAGTTATTGCACCATGTAATCAATTTCCTTTCTGTGTGGCATATCTGGTATAATTACTCAAAAACATATTAGTCTTTGGACATCAAGGAAAGGGCAACTCCTTAATAGTTGGTAGTTCCCAATTTAGCCACTAGGGTAGAAAATGCTGATTTTTCCTTTATATTGGGTAGCTGGCAGGAACTGAGCCCTGTTCTTTCCTTAGAGACACCTAGAGGTTTCTTCTTCATGGAAAGGAAACCAAGGTTCTAGCAGTTAAGCACCTTGGTGAGTAATCCTATAGCTGGTCAGTGATAGAGCTGGTTGCTGATCCTGGGGTTCCTGGTCATGATTCCCCACCCTACGTGCACATCAGGGAAGGGAGAGGAAATGGAAACTGGACCTGAGGTAGTAAAGATGGGTCTCCTCCCATGCTCCCCGCAGCTTCATCTGGTTGGCTTTCCCTGAAGGTCATGCTTAAGGATTCTTTAGAACTGTGCTAGTGGGCCCTCTAAGTCTGGGCTGGACTTGCAAGTAGGAGGCCCAAGGAAGATGTGGACCAAGACAAGCAGTACCAGAGGCAGTACTTGAGAATTTGATGTCCCTCCTGACCAATGTACTTCAGAAATGTGTCCAACATTTGTGTGGAGCATGCCGAGGGGCACTGGGCATGGAGGAACTCCCCGTGGCCTTAAGTAATTCTGCCTCCAAGCTTGCAGGGCCCAGCCAGCAGTCTTGGGGCCCATCACTTTTCCAAGTGGGGATCAAGCAGCTTAGCAAGTTCTCTTCCAACAGGACGGTATGGCAGCTGGGTAGATTTGGTTTTCTCCATCCTATTACACTCCCAGGGACATTTCTGTGGTCCTCAGTTTGCCACCTGGGTCAGCTGCTTGTGTGGCCTGGCTTTTGATCTGATTCTGCCTATAAGATATGGCTTGTCATAAAAGAGAATGAAGTCCTGTCATCTGGGGCCATGTGGATGGAAGTGGAGGACATTATGTTGAGTGAAATAAGTCAGATACGGAAAGACAAGTACTGCATGCTCTCACTCATATGTACAAGCTAAAAAAGCTGATTTTATAGAAATAGAGAGTAGACTAGAGGTCACCAGAGCCTGGGAAGGATAGCCGGGAGAGGGGATAGAAATAGGTT
Organism: Glaucomys volans; assembly: GCA_020662805.1. Lineage (NCBI taxonomy): Eukaryota > Metazoa > Chordata > Mammalia > Rodentia > Sciuridae > Glaucomys > Glaucomys volans. The sequence goes on along the minus strand of JAJEJO010050616.1, from coordinate 170,267 downwards.
GGTTTTCAGGTACAAAAATATGGCTAGACAAGAGGAATAAGTCGTGGTGTTTAGTAGCAGAGTAGGGTGACTATCAAAAACAGTGTATTTCAAAATAGCTAGATCAAGATTTTTGATTTCTTTCTACATAAGTGGTAGATGTTTCAGGTGACAGACTTGCTAATTGCTCTGGTTTGATCCTTACACACTTTTGCATATCTATGGGTACCGTGTGACATATATGTAATATACGTATACAGATGTATCTATATCACACTATACCCATAGATATGTAAAAGGCTTGTGTGTTAACTCAAAAAATAAAACAAAACAAAACAAAAAGAAAACCCCAAGAGCAACAGTAATCAAGCGGTAATCAAAAGGATAGGGCTTGTGGGGCAGAGGACAGGCTCCTGACCTCGGAGTGCAGCCTGTGCTCGCTGCTCGGGCAACTTCTGCCAGAGAGACTCATCGTAGGGTTTTTCGGTTAAGGAACTTTTACTAATGTTTCCTAAATTCCTAAAGGGAGGCTTTTAAAGGGTGGCAGGAACCCCCTAAGGCGAGGTCGGCTCTTGTGTGATAGTCAAACTGATCCTCGAGACACAGGGTGGCAGCATGAGAAGGAGAGAGGGAAGAGTTCCAGCTCTGTACCCCTCCCAGGTGGGGCGATGTAGAGAGGGGGAGGCCGCCCAGTCCCACCTTGCCGAGGAGCCGGGGCACAGCTTTTCTGGATGTTTTGGGCAAATGACTTAAGGGGCTCAGGGGCCATGGTCCTTCTCAGGAGCCCTTGTGAGTTTCTCACCTGAATACCGAATCTTAAAGCCCTTCCGATTGTAGGCATGGTCCGATGACCAGCGCAGGTACACAGAATTGCTGGAGCTGGTGACAATCAGAGGAGCAGAGTAATTCCCACTGAGCGCTTTCAACAGAGGACTTTGTCCTGAGGGACCTGAGTTGAGAAGGACACAGGATTACAGGCTGTAACATCCTGAAAGAAAAGGAGGACAGTAAGACACTATGTCCCTGGAACATCCCTTGAACTTCCTAGGAACTTGGCAAAGTCAAGGGATCACAGAGAGCAGGCCCAGGCCAGGATGTGTAAATAATGGAATTTGAAGGACATTGGCTTTCTCTCATGAATGCTGGGAATGGGGACACGTTAGTGTTAGGCCTAGAAAGTTGCTTTTTTGTATGTATGCCAGGACAGCTGCTTCTTTGGATGCTGGTCATATGGGGAAGAAAGCAAGCTAAGCAAACTAATGTCACTGCTTCTGTAGTCTAAGGCACAAGACCCCTCTTTCTGTGGTGACTGGTGCAGAACTCAGGGCACTGTAGATAGGCTGTGTGTCACTCATCCAGCTGGCCACCGCTGGACAAAACACCATAAGGGATAGGAGGCAATCTCTTTTGGGGGATAGTAGGTGCTATGAGGCCAAGTACCATGGGGGATGGGGGTACTCCTGTCCAGATGTTGCTGCTGAATCTCTGGCAAAGTCTTCCATCCAGCCTGTCACGACTGGACCTTCTCTGTAAGCTTTTCTCAATAAACCTTAGGTCTCACCTGCTATCTTTCAGTGTCTTCCTTGGTCTCTGCAGCCCCCCCAACTGCTCCAGCACAACTGGGCTGGGGACCCAGGTCATTCTAGCTCTACAGAGCACAGGTGCAGACACCAGGGTTTAAATGGCTGGGTAACTTTGAGAGTCAGCAGCGTCCTCTCTCTGCATCCACTGGCATTGCTCAAGGGTTCTTTCTTCCTGAGCCCAGACCTAAAGCAGCGCTCTAGGAAGAACCTGCCTGAAGCAGCTGGCGGGTGAGATGAAATCTATCTGCCATTTTGGAACTTGGCCAGGGTCAAGCAGCTGGTTGATGGAAGAGCTGGTTTTCAAATTGCAAACCTCTTCCATTTGGCTATCCTTTGTCTGCATGCTAAAAACAGTTCCATGCCTACCATACAGAAAAAAATATTTACTGAATGAACAGATAGCAGCAAAACTAGAGGAAACCACCAGGTCTCAGGATCATAAGTAACAGAGATCCCCAACATTACTTCCAAGGCCCTTTGAGGAAGGCCTCCCTCTTCCCTTTTCCTACCTTAAATGCCTGGGATCGCACCCTGAGGGTGTGGATTCAAGGGAGGCACAGCACAAAGTGGGGGAATCCAAAACTTAGGATTTATCGCCCCAGAAAAGGCCCTGAGTGAAGGTTTTGATGTTCTGTTGAGACAGCTCATGGAAACTTGAGAAAGTAATGGACCACATTGGACAAAGCGGGACCATCATAGCTGCTGTGGCAAGCCATGGAGGAAGGGGCCCAGAGACGCAGAGAAGCAGCATGCTCCAACAGGTCCCTTGTATAAGAGCAGAGCTTCCACTGGCTGACCATATTCCTTGGGAGGGTCTGGAGGACACTCCATTTATTAAAGCAATCCAGAGTGCACTGGTGAGGGGGATCACCAGCATGACTGAAGGCCTGAGCAATGGGTGTCCTCCATAAGCTGAAGCCGTGGGAGGAGAGGATGTCATGGAACCAGGCTCCCTGGTAGTAATGGGGAGGAGATGATCCTAGGATACAGAGGCCAAGTGGAAGCACTTTACAGCCTGAAGCAAACTTGGAGTAATTACTAAAAAGAGTAGCAAGGTTAGAATGGCAGTTGGGAGGGTCTGACCAGAGGGTCTATGGAGATGGCTCATGGAACATGAGATTCCTAAGGGCAAGGTGGTGGGCGGCCAAAAGGGAAAGACAAGAAAGGTTCATAGATGTATGAGCAAAAAGGATGATGACTAGGTAACCAGCAGGCAAGGAAAGCTGCCCACAGTGGACATTCTCAATCCCTGTCCAGGTTGCAGAGCCAGGCCAGGTTGCATTTCCCATTCCAGAGCATTTATGCTGAAGGAGAGGCTGGGTCATTTGTCATAGTACCAATTGTATATAATAGTGACTTCTCTAGTTCTTATCCCCAAAGCCCTGCCACTATATACTCCAATAATTGACTATTGTAGAAATGAGAATTTCTAAATATCCCTGAGGATTCGAAGCCTCCATGACTGTTCTGTTAGGTTGAACTTGGTACTAAATGGAGTCCTGGCCCAGTTCTACCTCACAGTACAAACCTAATCAAGTAGTAAGTAACCTAGGTGGAGCAGCTGTGCCAGATGTTGGGTCTTCGTCAGAGCGGATTAACAGTCTTGGACAAGAAATGCAGCTAAGGATCTGGCAATGTGTTCTTTTCCACACCCATCAGAAAGGAGGATCAGAATCAACTTGTATCCACATGAGATAGGTAACAGTACTGTTAATTCTCCTGCATTTTGTCAAAATAGAGTAGAAGGATGGGGAGCGGTCTGGACATCCTGCAGAATGTAGAATGTTGGTTCACTAGATTGAGGGCATCATATTAATCGGATCTGATGGGGCATTAGGGACAATTAGTGGAGATGCCTTGCAAAACTCATGCTCCAGAGAGTAAGATATAAATCCCACAAAGTTAGCAATGAAAATTTGAGGGTGCAGTGGTTTGGGGCTTGCTGAGACATTCCCTCCAGGTTAAAGAGCAAATTATTGCACCTTTTCTCTCCTATGACCAAGGAAACAGCTCAGTGCAGACTTCTTTGTGTTTTGGAGGCAACAAGTTCTTCACCTGGGAGAAGGTATTGATGGACCCATGTATTGGCTGACATTCAAGCATGCTTGCTTTGAGTGGGGACTAGAGTGAGAAGGGCTCTGTAACAGGTCAAGCAGCTACACAGCCCTTCAAATCAGCATGGGGGGCCTCCAGCAAGGAGAACTGCAGCACAGACTCTCAGGGACCTGGAGCAAGACTGCACCATCTGCAGCACAGAGCCACACGGCATTGGCCTGACTCACCGTCGAAGATCTCAAACTCGTCATACTGCTTCTCACTGAGGAAGTACTCCACCGTGAGGGAGATGTTGTACTCGGGCTCCACTCTCACCAGCCAAGAGCAGGTCTGGAACTGGGGGTAGCTCCCAGGGTAGCTCTGGCTCAGGATCACGCCTGTGGAATCTGTCAGAAGCTCGTTCGTGGGGCAGTGCACTTGAAGAAAGAAAGAAACGCCAGGTACGTGGGTGAAGATGGAACTGGGACCAACATATTTGCTTTTTCCTGGTGCAAAAGACAATTATTAGAAAACCAGTATTTGAGCCCAAAAAGGACCCCATGCCTGTCATTATACTGCTCCATGACATCAGGTGACCTTGGATACTGTCAACACTACAGTATTGCTGGGATTTAGGCCCAGCAGGTTGCTGGGAATTACTTCCTAGCTTAGGTGCAGGCACTGCTACCTGGCTTTGGAGAAGGTAGGGATGGTGCAAACACAGAGTCAACAGTAAGGCACCCCAAACTCAGAAGAGTTGATCTCTAGGATAGGTTAGATTTATATAAAAATAGTGTAGAGTACAGGTAAGTCCTTGAAACTTTGGGCCAAACATACTTGGATTTAAAGCTCCCCTCTGCCCTTACAACCTTTGTGGTCTTCAACAAATTCTTTCCTCCCTGTGTGATGGCTTCTCCATCTCCAGCACAAGAGAGATGATTTACCTCCCAGGACCATTGTGTTATATAAAATATTATATTTTGTGGGACACTATATGTAAAGTACACAACATAGTGCCTTAATAAATTGTAGAGATGATGATGGTGATGGTGATGATGGTGATGGTGATGATGGTGGTGGTGATGATGGTGATAAGTGATGGTGATGGTAATGGTGGTGATGATGGTGGTAAGTGATGGTGATGATGGTAGTGGTTGTTGGTGATAGTGATAGTGGTGGTAATGGTGATGGTGATGGTAGTGATGGTGATAGTGATGATGGTGGTAAATGATGGTAGGGGTGATGGTGATGGTGATGATAGTGGTAGGTGATGGTGATAGAGA